>JABUQX010011494.1:60000-76975 GCA_015478945.1 Trachelipus rathkii | reverse complement strand
GTGGTACCGCGGCTGAATTAAGCTTCCCTCGAGCCACCTGCACGCTGCGGTACTTCTAGAAGAAGATAAAGCACCAACATTGGCGCAGCAAACGATAGAGGGTGAGTTTGAACTGGAAAAGTTGCAGAAATAGATTTATAAGCCTTTTGGCCTTTGACCTGACCCTATCAAAAGCGGGGTGAAAACAGAGCCCCCCCAGATATGAGAGCAGTAAACCATACAAGGGCGGATGGAGACCCTTGTATAGCTAGAGCAACTGAGAAGAGGAAAAAAGTCTCGCAACCTAAACAGAAACTCCCAGTTTCCTTGAGGCCGCCCTAGCAACCGTTGTGATGTGAGGTTTCCAAGACATTTTTTTGTTTATGGTAAGGCAAGGATGTTTATTATTGTCAACAGGAGAGAACGAGAGAACCGTCGAAAAGAGATAGGAAAGTTTAGAAGTGTCGTTAGAAGGGGAATTGTAGAAGATTGGTTTTTTAAAGAATGAGAAATTTCACAGGTGAGAGGGACCCCACAGGTAAATTCTATCCAGTAGCGAGAATATGAATCGGGAAAGATTAAGACGAGAGCAATTCTAGAAGTGAAAGATGGGAACAGAATGAATGAGCTTGAAGAATGAAGGAGTCGATGTCACGGCTTACGAGTGGATAGAGTTAGAATGGCAGTGTAAGAAAGATCATTAATGAAAGATAGGAATAAAGTAGGAATAAAAGACAGAAAACCCTGAGGAACACCACGTATTGATAGGAAAAGAAGCAGTAGGCTCCAATCAAACAATTGCCGATATGAGCAATTCCCGGAAAAACAAGACATTAGTAAGCAAAGAAGAAGGTAGGAAACCAAAGAGAGGGGAAGACTTGGAGAGCAAGCGACGCGTGCCATTACCCGGTCAAAATATATCTTGGATATGTCAAGCACCACACGCCAAGTCTCGCCCGTTAGTTCCTGAAGAGGGAAATATCAATAAATCAGTTAGAAGCGAAAGTATATCCCCAGTAGACCTCCAGCGCCGAAAAGCACCGTACTGGCGATCGGAAGAAGTGAATGAGATTCCGAGATATTCTAAGAAATGAGAGTTGAGAAGGGTTTCAAAGATCTTTAGATAGAATTACAGTAAGAGGCTAATAGCGCGATAGTGAGAGGGATCAGAGCGGCTTCCTTTTTTCGGAATAGGTTGGACTGTGGCGTAGCTCCAAACACCTTGAGGGAAAGAACATAATTTGTATTGAGAACATAGAAAATATAGATTGAACGAGGATTAGGAATATGTTAACAGCACGGAAAGACACACTCCTCAAAAACTCGAGGGGATGCCATCCGGGCCAACCGCATTCCTAACTTAAATCTAAATATATTTTCATAGATCCATACCAATATAATAACCAATGTATTCACAGGCAAAGGCATAGGCACCTGAGGAAGAGAAGGACAGAGAGGAGAATGGACAACAGGAACTCGATCTAGGAGTTCGATATAGAGAAGAAAAATAGGAGGCCATAGAGATTCACTTTTACAGTAGGAGAAATTGACAAGTCAAGATAACCATCAGACGAATAAGAGGACGGAAAAGAAAGATTTACAGAAGTTGTAGGAGATGTTTTTGGCAAAGGGCCAGAAAGATTTCTCAGAGGAGAATCAAAGAAGGTTTGCGCACCTTTTGTAATTGATAAAAAAGCACCCTTGTTCGAACGAGAGTATCCCTGACAACGATTTTCATAGCTGATGATAAATTAAGCAGATGAGAAGAAGAACGAGAGAAATTTATTGCACCCCCGAATACGCACTGTTTCTAACCTGAATGAGACCAGAGAGCAAGCACGATCTAACCATGGATTATGAGAGAGAAAGATTTAGTCGAAGAAGGAATGAAACCTGCTCATCCCATCAACGATTACAAGCATCTTCACCATATATCGGCAGGAAAGGCGAAAGCAGTCATCAAGTTCAAAAAGCAGTCATTCCATATAAGCTAAGTGTAGAAGCGACGCAAGTCCCCCCCCCCAATTCGACCACGATCAAAGTTGACCCAGGAGAAAAAAGCATAGGCAGGGATGGGAGCTGTTATCGAGAAAGTATTAAAAATTGCCAGAGCAATTAATAAGGTTGTGAATCGATTTACAACGTAGGAGCGAAGTGGTGTAATTAAAGAGAAGAACAGGACTAGTAGGATGAAACATTTGGTCAAGCCTGTGTCTCAGTTTCAAGTTGCGTTGGGCGATCCGGAAAATGTGTGTGGGACCTGTTCTTTAATTAGTATGCTACCGAGATCGATTTTAGAATGCTGAATGATTTCGGGCCTCCTCACCCACCTAAATCAGTATCAAGAGGACCCCAACGCAATATTATCAGTGTTGTGTACAATTAGAAATCCCCTAAATAGAGGACTCTATATTTGGATGCAGGAAGATAATATCAAACAGGATCTCGTGAGAAGTTAGATAAAGATATTCAAAAAAGGCGTGGAAATCTGTTCTGTTAGGGGAAACAGGTAGCAGAACGCACAAGATTATTTGTAGTAGAAGGAGAAGTAGCCTAGAAGTACTATGTTTAAAGCTTTCATTCCTGTCCACTTTCGTAGTTCACAGGAATTTACTCCAATGTCCACTGACGGTCTAAAACAGGGGACAGTATGAGGGCGTCTAAACGCAAACACTCCCATATCCTCTCCCTCATGCTTCAAATTTTTTATGGCAGAATTAAAATGGCTATTAAAGTGGTATGCACCTTCTCGAATTACTTATTTCCTTAACCAAACAGAAAAGCACTCTCATAAATAGACATTATATATTCAGATTTCGCTACAGCGCCGCTCCAAGAGCTTAAAACTCCTTATTCTAAAACACAAGGTTATACCGGCTGCACAAACAATTTCCCTTAAAAAACAAATCCTTCTTTGTTGGACCCCCAATCTCATTGTAGGGGTATACTAGCAATGAAATCGTTGATGGAGAGGCCAAAATGGCCTCCATTCTATCTTAGGAGTGTTCCAGGCTACCTCGGATGCCAATTCGGACGAAGGCCACCTCCCATCAACCTTGGAATGCAATATCCTGCTCTCCGACAAGGCTTATTACAAGAGAATTATCAAAGACCGAGCAATTAGGGACAAATTGTCTCCTCGATCACCCGATACGAAAAAAGCGACAATATACCCACGAAAGGTGGATAACATATGCACGCCTTCCATACGTATTAACCACACCAAATATCACCTTCACAGTCACGCTATATAAGTCACAAGACCTCCATCTGCAAAATTTGCCGTGTCGCCATACGCTCGCATCTGTTCGTTAAATCTTCATTGATTGTTCCCAACTGAAACCCATTGGCCCGTCGTCAATTTCCTACTTTATGATCCATAACACCTTTCTAAAAGATTCATCCAATATATTAATCGAATCTTCCCACATTTAAGCAACTAACTATTCTTCGAATATTACTCCAAAGAATTTGATCATTCTTAACACATGATTGATTTATGTTTATGTAATATTAGGAGAGACATATATTAACTAATGTAAAGGGATATAAATTTAATTATAAGTAAATATTTATTTTATTATTGAATCATTAGAATATTCAATATCGCCCATAAATCATAGTTCACCTTGACATTGCTTATCAATATGTATGTGCCAGGACCAACCCATGGAATTGTTAATTATTTAACCTAGTGTGGCAGCTTCTTTGCGAACCGTGGTAGGGTCCTGTACAATTGACTAAAACAATGGTTAACAAATAACAAATGTACCGAACCATTAAATTAATAGAGGAAAGAATTCCAAATATCTTCTATACGTCAATTTTTATTCCTAGACCTGAATCATTGTCTTGAGAGAATATTAAAACTCTCTTCAGATGTTATTAACGACGAGGAATGACAAAAAGTGCTTTGCCGATTATCATAATTGAAATATTTAATGATTGGCAGTACAATAGGATACAAATGGCTTAGATAGACCATTGTCTATGAGATAGGGAAGGAACATTTAATATTTATCATCTGACAGACCGATGTTAAAGGCAAACTCGTTACAATCTTGGATTAACATAAAATTCAGAGTAATGTATTTGTAAGACTGAAAGTTAGCGAACTTTAAATCTGGCCTGTATTTTATTTCACGTTCTTACTGACTGACCGTGGTCGAATGATTTAAGTGCTGCCGCAAATTGTCCTATATTGAGAAAAACTTCTCTGACTTACTTTGGTTTGAGATGTCAACAACATTTCTTAATTTAAGAGAGCGACCGAGTTGATGTTCGTTCCACTTCAAAGAAAGAAAACAAAATTAATCTCTTCAATTGGCACCAGCCTTCCCATGACACAAGTGAATATCATTAGGAGATACGGTTTCCATTTCGCCACATTCATTAAATACGTCACTTCAGATATATTCACCTGATATGGACCGTTCAGTGAGAGGTTCAGGCACGAACAAAAATATATTGACTTCTTGAAATAATTTGTCAATTGGCATAGACTACTCAGAGGAAGCAAAGGAAACTCTTCATATGAGTAGCAACACCACGTCGGTCGAAGTTGAGAAAAAGCTTACACTTGGATGATTATTTAGAATTAAAGGTACTATTAATTCTTAAACTTATAGTCATATAACTCCATGTCATAATATCTTTTACAATATTGATATATCTGTAGTATTCCTTGAGTAGCAATAAAAAAAATGTGTTGAAAGGACACGACACTTTCTTTAGCCGCCTAAAAACTAAAAAGATTTCAGCGTCTCGATAACAAGAGATCATCCATATTACTATAAATTTCTGTAAATTTACGAATACTATCCATCCCTTAAACGATATTTTTTCGTTCATTGTCCACAACTTACCAATAATATTAATAAAAAATCTCCAGATAATAAATAAAATATAAATACATAAAAAAAAAATATAAACCAAAAAAAATATACACCGCAAACTCAAAAATACCGATTTTACCCCATCAATAATAAACACCCATGAACACGTAAAACATGCACATACCACCACCCCCTCCCACCAAATACACCCACTGAAACACTTAAAAAACATAATCCACAAAAAAAATACATAAAAAGCCCCCCAACTTAAATCCAGCTACTCCGCAACATATTTTAACAAATCACCCTTCAGTTATCACAAACACCTTCAAAACCCACTTCCCACCTAAACCAATCACCAATTTCCTAATCACGTCCGGACAACCGGCCCCCCCAACCACGACCCACATCCAACCCACATAATTACAAACCCGCATCAACCCCAACAACAAAGAAACCAACATAAACCATCTACACCATCCACACCCCTCTCCCAAATACCACCCTCGTGCTCCACCCCCTAGAAAACACTCAACCATAACTCACCTATCACCAATACCTGACGTTCCACTCACCCCACCCCGACCTCCCAAATCCAATCCACAACCCCTCAAACAAGCCAAAGCATCCGAACCACCCAAATAACCAACACAAAATTACCCATCCCCAATAGACCATAATCCATAACAAAATACCCAATCACTCCACAAACACCACATAAACCCCCCGCGACACCACCCAACGCCTCACTCACCTAATTACCCACGTCCCAACCACACAAAAACACAAACCCCACCCACAGCATCCCCACCACGCAAAACCCCAATATCCACTCTCCACCACCACAAGCAACAACCCACTCCCCACAACCCCTCAGCCCCAGATCAGAAACCAAGTGCACATAAAATCAGAAGTACCGACATCCCCTAATCAAAATACAAAACAACAACCACAATGAAACACTAAAATAAAAAAAATCATAAAACACCACACCACAATCCAAATAAAACGATAAGACCAGCACCTCTACCCCGCATCACCCCACACCACAGTCAACACCCTCTATTACCATAACACCAACAAACTACAAAACAAAAAAAAATAACAAAACAATACCACAAAACACGACACAAAAGATCACTAAACAAAATATAAAACTTAATTCCAGTCTCCAACACAAAAACAAAAACGCTACATACTCACATAACCAAGACAAATACCTATCCACATCCCAATAACACTCCAAAAATCCAACATAGCAAACAGAAAAAAAATCCAACATAAACGAAGAACATAAATAACTCAACGAGACATAGCAAAAAATACCCACACCCCAAGAAGACACTAAAAACAAATCACACGACCAACAAAACAACACCACGAAGCGCACAAAACACTATCAATTAACACATCAGAATAAAAAAAAAAAACCCCGAAACAAACAAAACCACGAAAACAAAACTCAAATCATAACCACATGAAGAAAAAAAAAACACCAAATATATCACCAAGCTTACTTGGGATATTAAGTTAAAACCTAAAAATAAAAAATGAAAAACAACTAAAAAACAAAAAAAGATTATGCAAAAAGAAAGGATAGAAAACACAAAAATACAAATAAAAAATCCCAATACCATCGCACCAACCAAAATCTATATAGCAACGAAAATCACCGACCTTGCCGACCCGATCTCCCACCCACCAACACAACAACACCAATCCCACACCACCAAGCCCCTGACCCCCAAACCACCAACCCATCACATAGCACACCCAACCGCACAAACTCGCCACCACAACTCCTCATCACCATCACAACAACCACACACCTCAACCACACCACACACCACCACTTACTACAAACTTACCCCAACTACAACACACAAACACCAAGTCTCCCAACACCACCGCCCCAGCATCACCCACACAACATCTCACCCCAAAGGAACCCCACCCCACAGACTACATCAAACAAATCATCACACACCAACCACCAACACACCACAAACAGCCATAAATCACCACAAAATCACAAGCAAACAAGAACACGACACTACATCACCCGCACTCACCCTCTACTGGCAAAAATAGCAACATACAGTGTATAAACCGTCTGCTGGGCGTACTAACCACCACCGACCACAATACTGGAACACGACCACTCATATATATTTTATCTTATCTAATGTTCTTTAAGAAGATCTGCTTCGTTCGTCTAAGCTGGAATGGGAATCCTCTTCACGCTTTTACTCATTCGTTTCCACTTCTCTACAATTCTCCCTTGATTAGTCGCACTTACCATAGTATCTCCACCACTATACCCGGATCTCGACCATCATTAACATCACCGTTATCCACACCGTAGGCACAGATCAAAATCATTACACCGCGATTGCAAACAAGTAGAAGTACGCCGGTTGCCCCCACCTGATCCATGAGGAAACCCGAATATTACGAACTCACTACAATGACAACACCAGAGACACACACCTGCGATAAAGTGGAATCGCTACAAGCCTCCGCGGTCGCAACATCCTACTGCCTCCACACAACTCAAAGCCTTCCTAATAGAACTCCGAGACAGAAAACATATCACTCACACACAGTACCGCAAGAACTCCATACACAAACTCAATCTAACCATTAACACCCACTCAAACTTGAACGCTAGATTTCGATTAGCACAATCACGAAATTACTAGCCTCACACTACCCCACTCTCACACCCGCGCACTTAACAGCTCACCCCAATTACTCAACATCCAATAGTCTTCCTCAGCACATAAGTTGTTAAACTATTTGCTAAACCACAATCGTTATCCAATCAGAACATTATCTAATCTACATGCTCGCCACGATATTTCCCAAGAACGTGGCGAATCAAACAATACTCCATACCAGCTCATCTTCCTTAACTAACAACCAATCATATTCAGCAAACATGAATCTCATCGCGACAAGCTCACAAATCGACTGAGACCATAATTTAAAACAACATCCGCGAAAAGCATAAATAAAACATATAACAAAATACAACAATCATACAAAATATAATACATAAACTACTCCAACTACTACTAAAATCAAATAAATCACACCAAATCATAACGACATAGAAAACACACAATAATACCGACACACACTACTAATGACACCTCAATTACATCATATAACCCTATACATACCTCATATACACTACTACGCGCCTAACTACCACTAGCATTAACCCACCTACTAATAACACACATCTACTACCATACTGACTAATAATACTGTAGATCGATGATGTCCGTGTGCACCCCACACAAAACACAAACGAAACTACCAACACCCACACCTCACCCAAACCACACTAACCAACCAGTCCACACAAGCGTAGCACTAACCCCCACCACACACTCCCCACCGACCCCCTCCACGCCCACCCGTCCCTCAACTACAAACACCACCAACCAGACCAGCATGCGACCTAAGCCGCACACACGACTCACTATCAAACTATTGAACGCTCCACGCACTCTAGTCAACACAAACCCAACAACACAACACACCACACACACTAACCGAATCACCACCGCCAACACTAACCAACACCACCAAACCACACCACACCTACAACTACGTCACGCGCCATGGCTCGATGACTGCAGATTGTTTCCGAAGACATTCCGCTCCACTGTAAACATAAAACTCTACAGATAACATATATTTCTCACAAATTATTGCGAATTCGAACAGCAAAGTACACAACAGCCAGAACAATCATTAACAAAACCACAATGAAGAACATATATACTACTACACTACATCCCACATAACTACTACACATAACAACATAAACACCCCTAATCTAATATCAACACTATATATACTACCATAGATAACTCACCAACTGCCCCACCAATCACTAATAACTACCATACCACCAACACTACACTTACCATTATCAAACACTCACAACATACTTCCCCTACACTACTACCATCCTATAACGCGATACTAAATACACATACTAAACGTTATAACTCAACTACGAGCATACATACATCACACAACACACACATATAATACTAACGCACAACTATGACCACATCACCTAATAACAATCATCAACAACACACTAACACACTACATCAGCATATCATTACATCGACTACACATCACACACTTATCAGCACACATAACTATACCCACTATATAATACACCAAAAAAACACATAGTTACACACATACATATACAATCAAACGCCAACCACAAACCAACACTAATATAACAATATACCGCGCAAAACCCATAAAATATCAAAACGTACCCCTCTAAATAGTAAAAAACTACTACTACTAGTATAAGTATACATATTTACTATCTACCTCTTATATGTGATCTGAACGCACCCAACAAACACCCACAGATAACCATAAAACAAAAACACAACCAAACAAAAAACAACCAAGCAACCCTACACCCAACCACACCAGCCTCGCAGTGACTCCGCCACATCCACATATCGCACAACAAACATAAACAAACAACCCCAACACCACCAAAAAACTACCCCATATAAAAAACAACACCACACAACACCACAACAAAAAAACCCAAAAGTCACCAAAAGATGTTTGGCAGTGTGAAACAACATGACCATGGTGCCCATGCATAGATAACCAGTGTCCACGCTCGCTGTGGTCCGTACAGTACGCTAGAATAAGTGTGCTCCGAAATTAGTGAAAAAGAACTGAACCAGAAAACCTCGAGGACCCCGGTGGGGATGAGAAAGCTGGTGGTGAAGATGAATACGTCGAGTATTAATTCTTTCAATATTACACATTTCTTCAAAACCAAACAATAGTCGGCTGAAACTTGTGATTGTATACAGCAAAAAAAATTTTACAGATAGTTTCTTGTCGAATTTGCCAAAACATTAAAAGAAATTGAATAAAACCCCAGGTAGTAAATACTGAATGCACTCAACAACAATGTTCTCTAAAAGAATAGTTTCTTAAAATACCAGATAACCGGGAGTGTGTTCCAGACTTATACCCAGTGGCACAAAGTACATGAAGAATTGAGCCATTAGCTGTTAAGGCAAGAAGTTCAGAGATGTGCAAGAGAAGTTGAGGATGTGAATAGAATAGGCTGTCGCTCACAAGAAACTCAGCTCAATGGGAGGAGCATATTGTAGATTGAAAGGCTTCAGAAGAGCAGGGTCCGTATATAATTAGCGGATGAAATAATAGAGTGATGCAACATTCGATTGATAAAGACGAAAACCTCTAGATTCGAAAATTTGAAGAGAGGAATGTTAGCTGAATCATTCCAGATGCGTGATACATACTCTGTACAGGAGCGAAACGACACCACTATCAAAAAGGTCATACAACCGAGGTGGTGTGAACAATCTGAATGCGCCTCAGAACAAAACACCCACCCAAAGTTAGAAGCTTGTATTAAAAGGAAAGCAATAAGGAACACTTCTAAAATTAAGGTCACGAGCCAAAAAATAAACACCACGAATATTAAGGACAGACGGAGGTTTGAGTTATGTGTTTTCAAAGATAGAATGTAATAGCTGTGTTGAAAGATTATGTGAGAAGTGGGAAAGATGAGACAACTACAGTCTTAATTGAGGTAATTGAAAGACAGCTAGATCTCAATCGCCCAAGAAAATTCGAAAAAGCACTTCAGATACGCCAGGATTGATCTCCAGGGTGCAACTTAGCCCCGTGACCTCGCAATGTCTGTTGCCAATACGGACGTCTATTAAACATGCGGAAGTACATAGAGGGCTGAAGTCCGTACCGGCATAGGAAGGGATATGTGATGACAGTATACGGAGAGAGAGCGGTACTTTTACTGAAAAGATAGAAAGGAGTAGGGATAAAACAGAACATTGAGTTGGCATCCAACTATTAACATAGCATTTGTAGGATTGAGCCAGGTGGCATTCACCCAAAATACCGAAGGGAAGAGGATCAAGAAACACAGAGAAGAAGAAGAAGAAGATCGCTAGTAGAACGTTTCTAACGAAAGCCCATCATGGCAATTCAGATATATATTACGAAGAATTGACATAGTCACTTCAAAATTCATTCTTGCCTAGATAAGAATTCGGAAAACAGGATATAAAAAACAGAAGGCTAAGAGGATTTGAGCGAATAGGTTGGAGAGGTTGAGATTTGTTCCACTTCTTTTGCACAGAGGAAGCCAACTTTAACCAGCAAAGAAGGGGAAGGTCAAAGTAAGAAAAAGGCAAGACGGAATAAAATTTAACAAGGCAGAATTGCAAGCTTGATAAACAACAAGTTTTAGAGGAACTATAGGAGGAAATACCATCAGAAACGTAAGCTTTCTAAGTGTCAAAGCTCTGAAAAAGCAAGAAATAACACTTTTTGAAGAAATTACAATATTAGCATAAATATCTTGGAGGGAGGTGGAGAAGAAGAATAGCACTGGAATCGTCTTAGGTGGAAAATAAGAAGGAAAAGGTAATTGAGCAAAGAGGTATCAACTTTAATTTGAAATAAACGGCAGTTATTGTTGACGGAAAAATAATAAAGAAGGGGAAGAGGGAAGAAGCAAAGCTAAGAAATTAAAATTTTGAAAAATGTCAGAAAAGAAGTGAGGAAGAAGAAAAAGAGTAAAGATGTGTGCATTTTTTACTGAGAAAGGAATTTTTTAGTGTCGTTATGGAGAATATGTTTTTCACGATTTTGGGATGAAATATGTGCATGGTTTCTGGAAATTTGAAAATGTACAGTATTTCCTAAAGACAGCGTCCATGTGGCTAGTAGCACTAGCACAAGTAGAGTTAATCCAAGGTTATCTAGGTTTAGTTGAAGGAAAAGATCATGAGGTGCACCCCTCCATGCCCAGAGATGAGATATTTAGAGGAGGAGAGATATATAAGTTCAGAAAATTGAACAATTAAGATTTGTAAACCGAGAAGTTAGTCAAGAAATTTATGAAGAAAGGAGACCGTACCATTCAAAAACAAGCGCAAATTCAATGACGCACCAACTCCATCAACCGGAGGCGATGCAATGGGCCTTTCATTGGTGAATGAGAGCCACCTAAGGCTTCTCCGACTCATACGACGTGAAACGCTATTTATAATAGCCTTATTTTTACTTTATTAAGAGGTAAATGTTGTCTGTTAATTGTATTTTAGGTGTGTCCGAATGAGAGCGAGAGAACAATTACTCGCAGTGTAAGAAAGATGTAGGAAATGAGCGCAAAAAGGGAGAACCCATATATGGCCACTGGAAGTGCTACTGGGATTACTTTTATGAACTCCAATATGCCCAATGGTGGTAATCTCATCGCTTCAGGAGAGCGCTACTTCCTTTTCTCATTAGTATTATATATATATTAAAGTATATAATATAATATATTAGTATATATATATATATTATTATATTAGATTTATATTATATATATATACTATAATATTATTATATATTATATTATATATATATATAGTATATATATTATATATATGTTTCGGTACCGGTGCGGTGCATGGTGCGCAAATTTTGGTGCGGTGCGGCGCGCTTGTGGTACGCTCTCGGTGTGGTGCGGGTGCCGGTGCGCATTTGCGAAAGAGCCGGTGCGGTTGTGGCGGAGCGGGTTAGAATGATGGGTGGTGCGGTGCGGTGCTTGGTGCCCGCCACCTCCCGCGTGCGGAGCAGAACTGCCGGTGACGCAAAATTCCGGAGACTCGGCCAAACACTAAATATATATAATATATAGATAATATATATATATATTATATATATATATCTATATATATTATTATATATAATATATAAGTATATATATATATCTATATATATATATTATAGATATAATTATATATATATATTATATATACTATATATATATATATACATATATATATATATACATATATTATATATTATATATATATAATATATATATATATATACTATATATATAATATATATATATATATATATATATATATATAGTATATATATATATATATATATACACCTTTTGTCATTTTATCTTGTATAGAGAGAGAGAGAGAGAGAGAGAGAGAGAGAGAGAGAGAGAGAAGAGAAGAGAGAGAGAGAGAGAGAGAGAGAGAGAGAGAGAAGAGAGAAATCTCTCTCCTAGATATTAAACTGGAGCAGCATTTGAAGCTAAGAAAAGGTTTCGTCAATTAACGTAATCAAATTTGGAGCAACGTCAAAAGACTTCTTTACTGAAAAGGCAAACTTAAAAAGTGTTTTCTCTTTCAGAAGAGAAGAAGAAGAAGAAGAAGAAGATAGAAAGAAGAAGAAGCAAGAAGAGAATGAAGAAGGAGAGACTTCGAAGTTTTTGAGAATTCTATTTCATTAAAATAGAACAATTCACTAGTGCATTCATAATGGTGAGTTAATTTTATATTATCCTAAACCACTCTATTGAATATAAATCTTTTGTGTGAATTATATAAATATAAAAAACTCATCAATTATAACGTGTAGCTAGTATAATAAATAGGTGGTTATACGTAATACTTAGTGCTCGTGTAGATAAGTGTGTTATTTTTCGTGTGTGATAGTGTGAAATGTGTACTTTAATATAAATGCTATAACATTTGGATTGTTTTTAGTAAAAGTATTAAAGGAATTATTGAGTGGGTTACTTTGTAATTTGATATACTATTCTTGTGTTATGTATGCAGGTTTTACTAGCGATATAATATGTTATTTTTATAAAAAAAAAAAAAACTGACAGAGTTTTAAAACATAATAAGGTTATTATTATAAGGTTATTATAATAAGGTTATTTTAACGTTAGTTAGTATGACTTAGTTACTAGTAATTGAGCAATTATTGTATTATTATGTGTGTGTATAATATATATAGTATATATATAAATAAAAAAAAAGGATGCAGCTGTGTAAGGTGCAAAAAAAGTAGACATAAGAACACTACGAGAAAAAACAATAAAAAACCCCCAACAGAACTAAAATAAAAAAAAAAATGAAGCAAAAGAAAATCCATAGTCAGTCGCCTGTGATCAAAACTAACAAACTATGCGAAAGAAAAAAATGTAAGAGTAAGAGCAAATATAATAGTAAACAACTAAAAAAATGGGTAAGAACCCGAAACATAAAACACAATCCCAACAAAAATATGTGATATGTGTGTGGAGAGAGATTTATGATATTGATAAAAAAAAAAATTATTGTAATTTGTTTTTACTTAAAATTGTTTATAGCGTATTAATTTTCTCTATTTTCTCGGGGAAAAAATTTGTACCTCTAATCATAATTAAAGTGGAGACTTTTTGAATTATTTTAAACCACAGATATGGTAAGAACAGTAGATGAATCGTAACGATTGAAACCCTTTTTACATTGTAGCTATGTGGAACTAAATTTTGGCCCTAACTTAGGGTTTTATATCTCGATTTTAACATCGTAATCAACATAAATCTTATACATTTTTATAAAATTTTATTATTTTAGGATTTAATTGAGAATTTCTAAAATAATTATTAATGTTTTTAATTATTAAATAACATTAAAATCATCTATAATTCATATTCAAAAATTATATAATATATAATATATATTAATATTATAATTATATTAAATAATATACTATATAAATATATAAATATGATACATAAAATTATATGATATATATAAATTTTGATAATATCTCTGAATATTAAAAATATCTCTTATAATAATATATATATAGTATATTGTTTATGTCATATAATATGACGGGATATATAGAAAAATATTATAATATATATTATATATATATATATATATATCATACCAAATCAAAAAAAAATAAAATTTTGCTTCAGTGAACCATTTTTAAGGCATAACTAATGTTTTTAAAATACTTTTATGCATGTATTGAATGTAGATATTTCATTTAAAGTGTTTTATTTTGTAATTTTAAACTTTAAATTCAAATATAAAATACTAAAAATTAGGTGTATTTATAAAACACAGGAAAAAATTCTAAATATCTCAAAATTTCATGTGCTTTTCAGTAAAAAAGGTTTTGGCTATAAATGTAAAGAATTCAGTCAATTATGACACATTTTTCATTTGCAACTTTTCAAGTTAGAGTTGATATTTTTTTTCTTCAAATTCGCGTATCATCTTAATACAGGATGAATAACAAATGAAATATATGTTGTTCTAACTATATTTGTTTTTTAAACGGTATTTTTTTTTTTTTACTTTTGGGATTTTTTTTTTAACAAGCAAGAAAATGATAAAAGTGGCAATGTTGCATATTCTTGAATTTTGTTTTATTCTAGAGATTTGAAAGCGAAATTAATTTGATAAATTTTATTCATTTAATCAATTTTATCATAAATTTACTATGAGCTGCCATTTTTTTTTTTATGGGAAAATACATCTTTACGTGTATAACAATAACATGTTAAATATGCAACTGTAAAAACGAGGTGTATGATATCAAATACAAAAATAATACGAAATAAACAAAATGTAAAACAGAAAATCTACTTATGCATTTGGTTACTTACCCTTCTCCTCCTGGGAATTCTGAAGTCCATTCTGACAGGGCATCTCCCCTTCGCCGGAGATCCACGCTTCCTTTGGGAGAGTCAGATAATCTTTATCAGCGTCTTCGGTCGCCTTAAGAGCAACCTCGAACGAGTGTAACCAATCGCCTTGGGACGAAACGTCGCCTTCAGATGATAAAATACTCGCTCGAGACTTAGTACCTCTCTTCCCTTTCTTTCTTTTAGATTTGATTTGGTTCACAGATTTGGGATTGGTAACAGCGAGCACGTGATCCGATTTTAGATTTTTGGGACAAACTAAACCCATTTTATTTATTGTTCGTTCATTTTGAAAGCCAAATTTAATACTTATTCAACTTCGAGCATTCCTCAAGGGTGCGCATCGCGTGTTGTACTCGGAGACAGATTTTCATCAAAATTATTTCTTTTTGGATTCCGATTTAAAAAATATTACATAATTAGAATAAATATACACAGGCATACAGTACTCTTCTTAGATGAGATTTAATCAGAATCTCTAGACTAATAACGTACAAGTACGAAGTATATTAAAATAAATAAAAACACAAAATATATATAATATGGTGAGACAAGAAATATTTTGCTGCTAAATGATCTCGTAAATAATACACACTTAACAGCATAATAAAATACTCAGTACATAATAATTACATATGATATCAATAATGATTAAAACATAAAGAATTATTTTGTTTTTTTATCAATAAGACATTATATAATTTCATAATTTAAAATTATTTAAATAATGTAAATAATATAATATATATTAATATAAATAAGAGAGGGCGCGAAGCAGAAACAAGAGGAACAGACGACGGTAGGGGTAGACGTAGGCAACCTCCGTATAGAGGGGCGAGAGAACGCCTCCGCTCAGATATCACTCATAAATAAGTACCAAAGAGCGGCAGCTAGTAATATTCCTCACATACCCTCCTCTCGTAGAGTAGGGTAGGAAATATAAATGATACCTTATCAACCTGTGATAAATCAGTCTACCACGGAATGCCCGATCGAAGAAACCCCAACTCTGCCGCGATGGCGGCACCCGACCAGGAATAAAATATATATAAAAAATGAAAGTACTAAGCTCACGTATATATAAAAAAATCATACACTGGTATTCCAAATATATATAGAGTTATAAAAATACTATAGGCTAGAACCTACATATACTATATCAGAAAATAATAATCATAAATTATTATATAGATTATACAGTATATATCAGGTAACCTATATAGTAATTAAAGCAATATAAGTAAATAAATACTCATATAATAAACATATAATAAAAAAAGCAAATATAATCTAGACTGCAAACAGACAGGTATCATTAGATTAAATATACCGAAATAGTAAACATTTAATATAGATTGATATAGATAATAATAATATACTAAATAGTAATTAAGTAAGATAGATTATATGATAGTAATTATATGGAATATTAAAAAATTTATTATATGTTTAATATAAGATATTAATGATAGGTATATTATTGGAATATTAAAAAACTTTATATAATAGTATAATTACAAATGATATTTAATAATAATATAGTATAATGTAACAAGAATAATATAGTAGTAAATATATAAGTAATAAAAAT
>JABUQX010011494.1:45000-55000 GCA_015478945.1 Trachelipus rathkii | reverse complement strand
AATATATATATATAGATATAAATATAATATATAAATATATAATATATATAATTATACTTATATATATAATATAGTCATATATATTATATATATATATATATATATATATATATATAGTATATATATATAATGAATATGCGTAAAAGCTAAGAAAGTTACCCGCATGAAATCTCGAAAACTAAGATAGGTACAAGAAAACTCGATAACATAATATGGAATCAGCGTATGAAAATTTGTAGGAAAATGAAAAAAAAAAGTTTTTATCTTTTTTTTTTTTTATTTTTCATATATCTCCAAAACTACGATAGGTACAAGGAAACTTAATAACATATTTAGAATCAGGCGTATTGAAATATGTATGAAAAAAGTTTTTTTTAAACTAAAAAGAATACTCCGGGTAAACCGCAAAGATGCAAAGAGTCGGGGTTCTCTCGCGCCTCCTGGGAGACGACGGGGTAGGACTATTTACCCCTCCGGGGAGGGTCTCTGGCAACCCCGATTCTTGGTATTGAGTGTCGCGGGGGTTCCTTCGCCCCTTCCCTACGGGGTATTGAGAAAACGGTCCCCCCCTCTGTCTCAAAAACCGTTCGGCTCGAGCCCCCTTAAAAAAAATTTATAGCGCTGAATTTTCCATATTAGTGTTAATAATAATAAAAAAAACCCAATTGTATTTTTTGGAGATTATAAAAAATTAAAAAAAAAGTAATTATTTTTTTAGATGCATTCCCAACAAATTTCATACGCTGATTCCATTTATGTATGTTATCAGTTTTCTTGTACTATCTTAGTTTTCGAGATACCATGCGGGTAACTTCTTTTAGTTTTGGCCATAATAAATATATATAAAGTATATATAGATAATATATATATATATATAATAATTATAGAAATAATATTATAAATATATATATATATATATATATAATATATATATAATATATATATATAATATATATAAATTATATAGATTATATATAATAATAATATGATACTATCTATTATATATATATATATATATATATTCTGAGAAATAATAATTGTTATCGTATGTCTAAAAGTTTATAATTGGAACTGAGGATGAAATCAGTATTATTGCAATGCAATTATATTTCATACTTCATCGAAGATTTGAGGGAAGAATAAGGGAGACACTACTTCCCCCTCCCCCATCCAACCTCTCTCAACGGTCAAAGCCACCCCAGTGACCCCACCCCTCTAACCTCTCTCTACAATCTAAGCTTTTTCGCTTTATTGATATTAATATGAGAAACCTTATAAATCGGTCTCCACAGATGATCAAATGTAATTTCGTATCGTGAATCATTGTAGCTTTTATTTATTTAACGTTGACGTTTTGTAAATAGATTAAAAATAAAATAATTAGTAGTAAAATTTCCTTCTGATACCGACTATATATATAGCCTAGCCTTCTTTAGCCTTATAGAAATAGCCTAGCCTTCTTTAGCTTTATAGAAATAGCCTAGCCTAATGTCTTCTTCAATAAACAAAATTGTTTACCAATCATTGGAAATCAATATGAAGACCTTGTGCTATTGTAGAAGCTCAAAGAAGTTATCAAAACTATATATATATATATATATATATATATTTATTATAATATATTTATATTATAATAATATATATAATATAATATATTAAAATATATATTATAATATAAATATATAGTACATATATATAGATATATAATACATATATATAATATATATATAATAATATATATATATAATATATATAATAATATGGTGGTGAATAATGTATTAACGAGTGTATTAAAAATCAAAACAGTTTGTGAACTTTGGTCCGAAAATTAATAGTTTTAGAATTAAGATACGTTTTCCATCAGTCTCTTTAAAAAGATGCCAGTAAAATGCAATACACGATTCGTTATTAAGAAAATATATGCTAATTTATATGAAATGCACTTTTTCCCATCATCTAATAGTAAATGTTCAAAATGTCCACCTTTTGCCTGAATACAGAACTTGGTACACCTACACTGTGTTCCCGAAACCCCCTTTCCTAGTTCCTGGTGTTTGGTCTTATACTCTGCTGTAACTTGATTGCGGAAAGGTTCTACTAGATCTAGTGAAGACGAATATGCTAACATCTTTAATGACCCTACAGATATAAGTTCAATGGGTTTAGAACCTTAGAAATAAAGAGACAGTCAGAAGCCACATTGGCCTATCGAGACTGTCCCAGTCAAGCAAATTTTAGGTGAGAGAAAGAAGACCACGCAATTATTTCACTTCTACCTATCCGAATACCAGAAGGGTTTCATTTAAAAGATGGAGATCAAGGATGACAAATTTTACTGAGCCATCATCATGAATTTTGTGTAACCCTTTACGGATATCAACTGGCACATTGTTCCATTGTTCAAGAAATCTTCGTAGCTCTGCCCTGAAAAAGTCTGTTTGGTAGTAATTGGGATATTAACAAAACAATCACCAACAATGCCGATCAGATATTAATGAAGAATTATTCTTATTAACGTGATGGAACGTGGATCTCCTTTGTCTAAACTTGGTGGTGAGGAAAATTCGTGGATTGCAACTCACCTGCAACACAACTTGTGAGGATTTGGAGCTTTAAAATCAAGGATTTCTAAACCCGCGTTGACAACAATTTCATATTTTAGATTAAGCAATAAAAATAATACCGCAAGAAATAATAATAATAATAATAATAATAATAATAATAATAATAATAATAATAATAATAATAATAATAATAATAATAATAATAATAATAATAATAATAATAATAATAATAATAATAATAATAATAATAATAATAATAATAATAATGAACTATAAATTAACGTCCGATTTAGAATTCGAATCTGATTGTTAATAACGAAGAAATGGCGTCCCATTTCCAGTCCATTCTATAACGATTAATTTGCTTCCCAATTCAGGAGCTCGATTTTTAATCTAAAATACCCCCCCCCCCCCCCCCCATCACACACACACACACCACACACACACACACACACACACACACCACACACACACACACAACACACACACACACACACACACACACACACACACCACACCACACACACACACACACACAAACACACACAACAGTATTATAATAATATATATATATATATATATATATTATATACTATATATAATGTATATATATATAATAATATAATTAATATATATATATAATATATATAATAAGAGATATATATATATATATATAGTATTTATATATTTAATTATACTATATAATATATAATATATAATAGTATAATATATATATATATATATATATATATATAGAATACTATATTATATATATATATACTATAATAATAATATAATATTGTATAATATATATATATATAATATATATATATATAGTAATATATATTTATATAATATTATAATATATACTATAATATATTAATAGTATATATAAATAATATAATAATATAATATATATATATATAAAAATAATATATATATATAGTATATATATAGTACTATATATATATATTACTATTAATAATATAATATATTAATATATATTATATAATATATATACTATATATATATATATATATATAGAGAGAGAGAGAGAGAGAGAGAGAGAGAGAGAGAGAGAGAGAGAGAGAGAGAGAGAGAGGAGAGAGAGAGGTGTATCTAAATTGCTTGCTTAAACTTAGAATCGTTGCTGTATCTGATACCAACTAAGAGAAGAGTTTTAAAGAACAAGTGTATTAAATCTGATCCCAACAAAGGAAAGAGCTTCAATGAACGAGTGTATTAAAATACACCCATCAAAAGTTACAGTGATATTTGAAATTAATACCAAGCGGAGAATATATGATGGTTATTCCGTTCTGGTAGATTGTGTTAGTAGATCTATTGTGGGTATCTATGGGGGTCTTTAGTGGGTATCTACGGGGGGAAATTTCTTTTCAAAGGATACATAAGAAGCTAGTACCAAATGGTTGACATTTGTTAAAATAAATCTTATTTGGAGTTTCTCTAACGAATCGAACAAAACTTAACCTAACTTAACCTAACCTAAGCTAACCTAACCTAACCTAACCTAGCTTAACCTAACCTAGCTTAACCTAACCTAACCTAGCTTAACCTAACCTAACCTAACCTAACCTACCTTAACATAACCTAACCTAACCTAGCTTAACCTAACCTAACCTAATATAACAAAACTTAACCTAACCTAACCTAACCTAGCCCTAACCTACCCTAACCTAACTTAACCTAACCTATCCTAATGCCTGCAGTGGGCTGTACGGGAAATTTTTTTGATGTCGTCTTGACCGTTTGAGCTGTCGACCATTTGGGCTAGTCACCATACATAATGTAGTTATGTAGCTGAAGTTTGTAAACATTTGTTTGAAATTTGAGGATATAGACAGAGTAGGAGGAACAGAGTTGGATTTTGCTTTAGGTTAGGTTTAGGTTTGGTTAAGAATAAGAGGTGTGGTATAGTGCAGCGTTCTCCAAACTTTTTTGATCGCGTACCCCTAAAACGAAAATAATTATAAGTTGTACCCCCTATACAGGAATAATATAATATAATAATATATTATATCATTATATAATATTTATTATATATATATATATATATAAATATATATGATATATAGTATATATATATATATATAAGTATACTATTATTATATAATATATAATATATATTATATATATATATATATTATATATATATTATTAGCTCGTCAAAAATAACGCACCACTAGTGTTAACGTCCCACCTCGCAGGGAACTGAAGGCCCACTAACCCCGTGAAACCCCCACACCAACACGGGACGACAGCATTCAGTGTTAACTAAGTAACAACCCGAACGAGAATCGCTGCAGTATTATCGGCTGTTCTCACCGCGATAAAATTTGGGAAAAAACTAAACCACATAACTTAGACCTGGCAGAGGTGGGGTATTAATCGAGCGAAGGATCATTCATATACGTAAGCGATTGAGAAAACATGGAAAGGATAGTGGGGCATCAACTGTCAAGAGATCAGTGGCGTGCAGATAACAAAACACTCCGACGCCGAAGAAAAGAACGACAGGCTGACGAATGACACTTGTCGACGAGTTCGGGAATCACCAATGCTCTAGCGCACACAGACGATGCCATCAGCCACAACGCAGGTGTGCAGAGCACCGACCGGTTACCAGAGACCCTGACAACATGCATATCGCCATGCGCAGGACACGAGCATAAGGGAGCCCTCAGATCGGCACTGCACACCCAGTGAAAGACAGATTGCTATACCGTATGCGGCATTAACGAGCTGCGACCCACACAGCCGTTCACTACACCGGCCGCGACAGCCGCGCACGACAGCGGTCACACCGCCGCCGGGTACCACAGCGATCAGAGGTCGCTAGGTGACAATACAATGCCATCGAAGTCTTGCGGGAACATAATCCGGCCACGAGAGGTCTGCCATAGGTCCACGCACACCACAGCATATCGAAGAGGCGCGACTGGCATTATGTCCAAGAAACAATCATTGGACTCGATGAATGGCAAAGGGGTGCTCTTTTCGGACGAAAGTCGAAGGTGTCTCTGATACGCTGGGACATGCCGTCGTAGAGTATATCTGACGACCAACTGGAAGAGGTTCTCGCGACAATAGCAAATGTGCTGCAGCGTGCCGCCGTTTGGAGGTGGGGACGCGCTCGATCTAGGAGAGCAATTCATACCTTTTCTTATCTCCTTTCGCGCGGGACGTCCTACGCCGAGCGTGCACAATCTATTCGATGGGACAACGGCAAACTACTATCACAGCCGATAAGGTATATTCATCACGACATTTCCTCGAACCACCTATTGTCGTGCCATATGCCCCCTACCAATGTGTGAACGACTTTCATCCTAATGCATAGCAATGCAAGACCACACAAGGCCAATGTGTGAACGAACTACCTTAGGAGATTTCAAATTACGGCGTTGCGAGTGGCCAGCATTACAAGTCCGGACCTCAACCTAATCGAGCATTTGTGGGATAAACATGAAACGTCGGATCCGACAGCTACAACCCTCCACGGACCACTCCGGCACCCTGCAAACAGGCAGTGCACGAGCGTATGATCACAATCAATGTCAGGACATGGGCCCCACTCACGAGAGTCATGCCAGAGAACGGTGTGCAGGCAGTCGATCCGTAACCAGAGATCACTACACAGTATTGAGACAGACCAAGACCCCCCCCCCGCGGCCCGTCGCCGTAGTCACCAACATCTGTGTGTTTGCAGCCCCGCAACCTCGAACCCTGCTGCGAGACCCTTTGGCTGCACCTGGGCCTCACACTCTATCAGCCTACGGTTCTGGGGAGGAATCCACAATGTTATTGTCATTGTCCATAAGTGTCTTCGCGTTCTTCAGCCTTTTCTACCCTTCCTTCGCGCCACGTAACTTGTGGTGCGTTAATTTTGACAAGTAGTATTTATATATATATTAATATGATATATATATATAGTTATATAATAGTAATATTAATGATATATATATATATATATATATCATGTGTGTGTGTTGTTGTAGTGGTGTGGATGTGTGTCGTAGGGTTGTGTCGTGATGTGTGATGTAGTGTCGTGTTGTGTGTGTGTGAGTGTGGTGAGTGTGTGTGTGTGTGTGCTGTCGTGTATGTGTTGGTGTGTGTGTGTGTGTAGGATTGTAGTTTATTATTTTATTTTGATTTATTAATTTAACTATTTTATATTTCTATGGCGTACCCCAAGTACACTTTGCAGTACCCCCCCGAGGGTAGCGCGTACCCCACTTTGGAGACCACTAGGAATATAGTGCTGAAGAAGACGGGTAATGTTCAACTACTGCCGCAAGCAACAAATGAGAATTTTGCTGAAATATAATGACAGAGATCGTAAGGGTTTTGTTTTATGCCAACTTTTTTTTTTTTTTTTTTTTTTTTAATACAGAGATAAACACATCACTCACGGGCAGAGCACTACAATTCAAGGAGGAGGTGTACTCATCTTAACGTCCGAGCAGGACGAAGCCAAGCCCAAGGAAGAGAATAGCTCACATTCTTCCACCCGACCAGTTTCGAACCTGGACCCTCGCTTTGTTGGCGAGTGCTCTAACACTGGGCTATCGGGCGCTTTTTTTATAAATAAATAAATATTTAAAAACATATATATATATACATATATATATATACATAAATACATATACATAACCTAAATACATATACACATACACAACATATATATACAAATATAAATATCACTACTATTATTAATACTATCACTATCATTACTATCATTATCACTACTAACACTATCACTACACTATGTTTTAATATTAATATTGTTATGCCTACACAATATTTCACAATTATTATTATATTATTTACAATATTCCACTATATTAAAAATTTTCATTAACTAAAATTTACACTGATATTATTATTATTCATTCTCACCACAATTACTTGTTAAATTACTAATTTAGTAAGTTTTCGTACATAATATTTTCACTATATATTAATATTATTTACCACTATTCACCATATTAAAAATTATCATTAACATTATCATTATTTATCATTATCACCAAAATCACTGCCATTAAAAATTATCATTAACATTATCATCATTTATCATTATCACCAAAATCACTGCTATTACTATTAGTATGTTAAACGATATCACCACCATTCGCGGAAAGATAAATGTGATACTACGAGGGTGCCAAACCCCCCCCCTCCCTCACCTAAGGCCAATACTACTACGGGGTGCCAACCACGCCACCTAAGGCCAGTACTACTACGGGGATATCAATCCCGCCACCTAAGGCCGCCAATCCCCAGCTAATGCTCTGGAAAGAGTGGAGTAGAGGCTATGTTTGGAAGCCGCAACATACGGCTGTGTCATCGCTATAGATCAGGTTATAGGCACTTTTGTGTAGGATCAAAGTACGTCGGAACTACATTCTGTGTGATTGAGGCGTGTAAGGGGGCGAACCGTTGAACATTAGAGGGAGGGAAATGTTCTAGAATCTAGATCGCCTTTAACACTCCAATGCCGAGTGAAGTAATGAAGGAGTAGCGTATAGGTCGGACGGTGCTTTCATCTCATATATAATATATATAAAATATAATCTCTAAATATAATATATATATATATATATATACTATATATAAATATATTATAATATATTATATATAATATAGTATATAATATATAATATATAATATTATTATATATATATATTATATATTATACTAATATATATATATATCGGTAATCCGATATAGTTTTGCCGATTTCTAATATCGATCTCATTATTTTTAAACTTCTAATGACGTGAAGAATACGCTCATGCATAACCAAAATAAATACATACTATATATATCAATAAATATAATATCATATATAAGATATATATATAATATATATATATAGTATAATATATATCATATATATAAATATAGTTATATATATATATATATATACTATATATATATATATTAAGAGGTATATAGCGACGATCCGCAATCATTTTTCTCATATCGCACCGTATCGACATCCGCTATGAATTTTTAGTGCGGATAAGCGGATTAGTATTAATTTATGAATTATGAGCACTAATGTCCACTCAACTTTCTTAACGGCAGATGTTACAGACTCGTTGGAATATTAGTTATTGCTATGCTGAACACGGATGGAGAAATAAATGAAGCTGTTTTCCCTTACGCTTCGAACAGAACACAAAGGTAGAAAGGCCTGACAGGTGGATTGCATTAATGAGATTTTAGGTAACTTGTATTATCGTTCTTAACCATTGAAGATGGTACACCAGATTATTATAGCTCAGAAATTCTGTTTGTCAGACGGAATATTTTAATTACGAACGATGAAAGCTGTGCTAAGTACTACTAAGGGACTTTCAAAGATGACAGATACACTCATGCTGGAGATAGATAATAAGATTCTTAGTGAGAACTCGCAAAAACGAACGAAACATGTGCGCAATAACCAACTTTTAAATCCTAGATACAAGAACCAAACTTCTTGAACCACATGTTTCACAGAGGGTTAAAATTTATTAGTATGCCTATGCTGATGAAATGCTGCTTAAAGGCAGAAATTTCACAGCAATAAAGCGAAAAAATTACAGAAACCATCTGTTAGCGGAAACCATTGCTTAATCCATGAACTCTCTTCTTGGCTTCTAGCAGCGATGAGGTTCTTGTTCAGAGGTGTCAAAAGACATACTATCATTGATCGAATTATCAAAAGCGAAAACTCTTCGAATCGGATGAAGATCCTTTTCGTGAATGGCGTTGATAATTGTAAAAGTTGTTCACATCTTGCAGAACTCGTCAGGGAATACTTAGCATGCCCGTATCAACAGGTATGTAATGTAGCAAGTCGGGAGTTCTTTTTCAGCAGATTTGCCAGATCTCATTACAGAAAGCGGAAGCAAACTCTTCCTTAGGAATGGGCTCAGAAGACTAGCTTTGAAGCATTATTGAGAATTTTATATCAAGATATGTATCATATACATATTATATAACTTTTCCAACATGGTGGAGCTGGGGAAAGGGATTGCGTGAGGTTGCAAAGAGCTGAGTTCCACGCCCGAAATCTGATATCTGCGGATATATATATATATATATATAATATATAATATATAAATATATATATATAGTATAATATACTATATATATATATATAATAATATAAGATATAATATAATATATAAATATTAAAATATTATATAAGTATATATATATAAATATAGTATAGTATATATATATAAAGTCTTGGGCTAAAACTCTAAAAACTTAACTTTCCGCTATCCGCATCCGCAATCCGTGATGATAGTGGTTTTCACTATCGCATTCCGCTCCGCATCGGCAGGATTAGTGAAAAATCACCATCCGCTACACCTCTAATATATATAATATTATATATATTTATATATAATTATTAT
>JABUQX010011494.1:20000-27500 GCA_015478945.1 Trachelipus rathkii | reverse complement strand
CTTGAGCAATGAGTGGTCATTTTTGAGGACGCGTCATTTCTTGAGTGAGGTCATTTTTTGAAGAGGTCATTTTTTGAAGAGGTCATTTTTTGAGGAGGTCATTTCTTGAGGTGGTCATTTTGTGGAGGTCATTTCTTGAGGATGTCATTTCCTGAGGAGGTCATTTTTTGAAAAGGTCATTTTTTGAGGAGGTCATTTCTTGAGGAGGTCATTTCTTGAGGAGGTCATTTTTGGAAGAGGTCATTTTTTGAGGAGGTCATTTCTTAAGGAGGTCATTTTTTGAGGAGGTCATTTCTTGAGGTCATTTTTTTTAAGAGGTCATTTTTTGAGGAGGTCATTTCTTGACGTCATTTGTTGAGGAGGTCATTTTTTGAAGAGGTCATTTTTTGAGGAGGTGATTTCTTGGTAGGTCATTTTTGGAAGAGGTCATTTTTTGAGGAGGTCATTTCTTGAGGAGGTCATATTTTGAGGAGGTCATTTCTTGAGGAGGTCATTTTTTGAAGTGGTCATTTTTTGAGGAGGTCATATCTTGAGGAGGTCATTTTTTGAAGAGGTCATTTCTTGAGGAGGTCATTTCTTGAGGAGGTCATTTCTTGAGGAGGTCATTTTTTGAAGATGTCATTTTTTGAGGAGGTCATTTCTTGAGGAGGTCATTTTATGAGAAGGTCATTTTTTGAAGAGGTCATTTTTTGAGGAGGTCATTTTTTGAAGAGGTCATTTTTTGAGGAGATCATTTCTTGAGGAGGTCATTTTTTGAAGACGTCATTTTTTGAGGAGGTCATTTTTTGAAGACGTCATTTTTAGAGGAGGTCATTTCTTGAGGAGGTCATTTTTTGAAGAGGTCATTTTTTGAGGAGGTCATTTTTTGAGGTCATTTCTTGAGGAGGTCATTTTTTGAAGAGGTCATTTTTTGAGGAGGTCATTTCTTGAGGAGGTTATTTTTTAAAAAGGTCATTTTTTGAGGAGATCATTTTTTGAGGAGGTCATTTCTTGAGGAGGTCATTTCTTGAGGTGGTCATTTTTTGAGGAGGTCATTTTTTGAGGAGGTCATTTAATGAGGAGGTCATTTTTTGAGGAGGTCATTTCTTGAGGAGGTCATTTCTTGAGGAGGTCATTTTTTGAAGAGGTCATTTTTTGAGGAGGTCATTTCTTAAGGAGGTCAAATTTTTTGAATCGAAATGCCTGCAGGAGGTCATTTTTTGAAGAGGTTATTTTTTGAGGAGGTCATTTTTTGAGGAGGTCATTTGTTGAGGAGGTCATTTTTTGAAGAGGTCATTTTTGAGGAGGTCATTTTTTTGAGGAGGTCATTTTTTGAAGAGGTCATTTTTTGAGGTCATTTTTTGAGGAGGTCATTTTTTGAGGAGGTCATTTTTTGAAGAGGTCATTTTTTGAGGTCATTTTTTGAGGAGGTCATTTTTTGAGGAGGTCATTTTTTGAAGAGGTTATTTTTTGAGGAGGTCATTTCTTGAGGAGGTCATTTTTTAAGGAGGTCATTTTTTGAAGAGGTCATTTTTTGAGGAGGTCATTTCTTGAGGAGGTCATTTTTTGAGGAGGTCATTTTTGAGGAGGTCATTTCTTGAGGAGGTCATTTTTGAGTGATTTCTTGAGGAGGTCATTTTTTGAGGGGGTCATTTTTTTGAGGAGGTCATTTTTTGAAGAGGTCATTTTCTGGGAGGTCATTTCTTGAGGAGGTTATTTTTTGAAGAGGTCATTTTTTGAGGAGGTCATTTTTTGAGGAGGTCATTTCTTGAGGAGGTAATTTTTTGAAGAGGTCATTTTTTGAGGAGGTCATTTCTTGAGGAGGTCATATCTTGAGGAGGTCATTTCTTGAGGAGGTCATTTCTTGAGGAGGTCATTTCTTGAGGAGGTCATTTTTGAGAAGATCATTTTTTGAGGGGGTCATTTCTTGAGAAGGTCATTTTTTGAAGAGCGTCATTTTTGAGGAGTTCATTCTTGAGGGTCATTTCTGAGTGAGGTCATTTTTTGAAGAGGTCATTTTTTGAGGAGGTAATTTCTTGAGGAGGTTAATAATAATAGTACTACTACAATAATAATAGCACTACAACTATAATACTACTACTACTACTACAATAATAATAATAATAATAATAATAATAATAATAATAATAATAATAATAATAATAATAATAATAATAATAATAATAATAATAATAATAATAATAATAATAATAATAATAATAATAATAATAATAATAATAATAATAATAATATGTATAATATTTAATCCAAAAATATTAATTTAAGTTATTTAAACAAAATTTGTAATAAATATTTTAAACTCTTATTTATGATATATATATATATATATATATATATATTATATGTATATATATTCTATATTTGTACCAGTGGATACATATATATATATATATATATATATATATATATATATATATATTATATATATAATATATATATATATATATATATATATATATATATATATATATATATATATATATATATATATATATATATATATAATATATATAGGTTATATATATATATATATATATATATATATATATATATATATATATATATATATATTAATATATATATATATTATATTATATATATATATAATATATAGTATATTATATATATATATAATATATAATAATATATATTTGTACCATCCATCCTGTTAGGGTAAAACTGTCAGGTGCTTCTCCTCCAGAATCTTCTCCAAAGATTTCTATCTTCAAATGTTCTTTCCTCCTCTACTTCCTCTACCGTCTTGCCTCTACGTTGTACAGCCTCTGTCACCGAATCCATCCATCTCTTCCTCGGTCTTCCTGCTGGTCTCCTACCTTCTGGTCTCCAATCCATCATCTCTCTCAATCTCTCCCTTTCTCTCATTCTTTTCACATGTCCAAACCACCTTTAACTGGTTTCTCTCCACGCACTCCAAAACAGACTCCACTCCCACTCCTCTCCTCACCAAGCTCGCTTCTCATTTGTCTCTCACGATACTCCTCTAATGAGTCTATGTACCCTCATTTCTGCAGCTTCTATTCTGCCTTTTTGCATCGTATTCATTGCCCAGCATTCAGAACCATACAACAATATCGGTCTCAGAATTGTTTTATATATTAATATTTTAACCTCTGTTGGTATCCCTTTCTCCTTTAGAAACGGGTATAACATTCCCACATTCTTTGAAAATCTCCCAATTCTTCCTTTCAACTCATCATCTTGTCTTCCTTGATCGTCAAATACCACGCCCAAATACTTAAATCTATTCACTTGCTTAAGCCTTATATCTTCTATGTTCACTACTATCTCTTCCCTCTCTCTTGCAATCACCATTATTTCCGTTTTCTCTCTGTTTATTCTCATGCCCATTGACTTCAGTACCTCGTTCCACCTATTCACAGCTTCTTGCAGGTCTTGAGCTCCTGATGTGATCACTGCCGCATCATCCGCATAAACCAAAGTGTGCTCCATATTTTCCCTTATGCATATCCTTTTAAGGCAGCTGTCCAGGTAAAGTGCAAAGAGCAATGGTGATAGTACACTTCCCTGTCTAACCCCCGTTTTCACTTCAAACCACTTCTCTCTTCCTGTTCCTCTAACCGTATTTATTGGATTTTCATACATACTTTTAATGGCTGCTAGTAGTATCCAGTACGAGATAGTGTGTGGGACGTACATGAAATACGCACATGGAAATACCTTCCTGTGTATTCTATCGAATGCCTTTTCCAAGTCTATGAATGCAGCATACGCTTTCTCATTCCACTCTATTATTTTCTCAGTCAGCATCTTCATGTAAAATATTAGATCAGTAGTACTTTTTCCTGGTCTGAAACCGTGCTGCCATTTTCCAATCTTGTTTTATTTTTTTCTAAGATCCTCTCATATATTTTACTCGCCCCACCAACAATACTATTCCTCTATAATTTCCGCATATTCTTTTATCTCCCTTCTTATGTATCGGACAGATTACTGCTTTCCTCCATTCTGTTGGTATTTTCCTTTCTTTCCATACTTGGTTTAACAATCTTGTCAACCATTTAGTTATTCCCTCTCCTGTTTTGAATAGTTCATTATTCAATCCATCGTATCCTGCACTTTTCCCATTTTTTAATATCTTAACTGCTTCTTTTACTTCCTCTATCTCTATCATTCTAATTTCCTCATGTTCTTGTCTTACTCTCAGGGGTATTTCATCCATTTCCTCCTCCCCTTCCTCTACGTTCAATAATTCCTCGAAATACTCGCTCCATCTTTCCGTTACCTCCTCTTCCTCTAGAAGAGGTTCTCCCTCCTTATTCAAAACCGTATGCATTTCTGGTTCTTTATTCCTCTCATCTCTTGGCCATTCAAATTATATATATATATATATATATATATATATATATATATATATATATATATATATATATATATATATATATATATATTTTTATAATATAAAAAAAATTAAATATATATATATATAAAATATATATATATTATATATATATATATATATATATATATGGTTTGATAATAAAGAAAACTGGGAAAATATTCCTGCAATCAAAACATAGTTCTGCATTCCATTTCATTGTTGCTTCGATCTTTGTTATTTCAAGTACTTTTGTATTATCATTTCAGTTGTGACCTATTTTACTGTAGAATTATCTGAAAATAGCGGTAAATTTTTAGCGTCTACGCAGGACTGCTGAGCTAGTTGATATTTTTTGCCTGCTCCAACTTCATTATTTTCCAATTTGGCTCCTAAAGTTGGGATCGAGTTCTACAATTTTTTTTTGGAAAGGATTATCCAGATCTAAAAAATTAAAGATTTACCATTAAGAATGATGTCAAAGGGTGTGTCCCACTAATTTAGGGGTTTAAATCTCGCTTAAGCGGGATTTTTAGAAAATGCTGCAAAAAATCTTTTAAAATTCTTATTTTCGTGAAATTCTTGGCCGTAAACAAATATCAGCTGACATTTATAAACAAGCATTAATCAATCAATTGATTAATTTAATCAATATAGGTGTGAAAATAAGAAACGACAACTTAAGATTTTAAAATTTTTTTTTTAGAGATAACAATGATTAAAAAAGTATTGGAACGAATGAAAATACGAATAATTAAAAATAATTAATTTGCTTCAGTTAAAACAAATTAATGATTCATAAAGAGCTAAAATAATTACCCTTAATAAAATGTATTCATGTCTATTTGACAAAGAAGTTTTACAAAAGATATTTTTTCTCAAAAAAGATCTTGATATTTCTTTAAATCTCGTGACTATTCTAGGTTCCATGAAACGAAATTAGATATAAATTTTTATTTTTAAATCTAGCTGAAGGTATTTGAAGATTCTTTGAAGAATCTTCAAAATCTTTAAAGAACAATTCTTTACCGTGGAACGCACGGAACAACTTAATTTTTTTTGAAAATTTTTTCCCTTCAACATTAACCAATCAAAACATCGTATCTAACTGGTAGACATTTAAATTCAGCGTAGACAGTCATAATGTCAGTCATTGCCTCCAGATTTCGATAAGTTGAGCAAAAACAAAAGGGGTCAGTTATTTATGAGGGGGTCATTTTATGAGGAGGTCATTTTTTGAGGAGGTCATTTTTTGAGGAGGGCATTTTTTAAGGAGGGCATTTTTTTAGGTTATTTTTTGAGGATGTCATTTTATGAGGTCATTTTTTGAGGTCATTTATTGAGAAGGTCATTTTTTTGATGAATTCATTTTTTGAGGAGGTCATTTTTTAGGTCATTTTTTGAGGTCATTTCTTGAAGAGGTCATTTTTGTGAGGAGGTCATTTTATGAGGAGGTCATTTATTGAGGAGGTCATTTATTGAGGAAGTCATTTTATGAGGAGTTCATTTCTTGAGGAGGTCGTTTAATGAGAAGCGTTTTATGAGGAGGTCATTTCTTGAGCAGATCATTTTTTGAGGTCATTTTTTGAGGAGGGCATTTTTTGAGGAGGGCATTTTTTGAAGAAGTCATTTTTTGAGGAGGTCATTTTTAGAGATCATTTTATGAGAAGGTCATTTTTTAAGGTCATTTCTTGAAGAGGTCATTTTTTGAGGTCATTTTATGAGGAGGTCATTTCTTGAGGAGGTCATTTATTGAGGAAGTCATTTCTTGAGGAGGTCGTTTAATGAGGAGATCATTTTATCAGGAGGTCATTTCTTGAGGAGGTCATTTTTTGAGGTCATTTTATGAGGTGGTTATTTTTTGAGGAGGTCAGTTTTTGATGAGGTCATTTTTAGGTCATTTTTTGAGGAGGTCATATTAAGAGGAGGTCATTTCTTGAGTTGAATAAGTTGAGCAAAAAGAAAAGGGGTCAGTTATTTATGAGTAGGTCATTTTATGAGAAGGTCATTTTTTGAGGAGGTCATTTTTTGAGGAGAGCATTTTCTGAGGAGGTCATTTTTTGAGGAGGTCATTTTTTGAGGTCATTTCTTGAAGAGGTCATTTTTTGAGGAGGTCATTTTATGAGGTCATTTCTTGAGGAGGTCATTTATTGAGGTCATTTTATGAGGAGGTCATTTCTTGAGGAGGTCATTTTTTGAGGAGGTCATTTTATGAGGTGGACACTTTTTGAGGATGTCATTTCTTGAGGAGGTCATTTTTTGAGGAGGTCATTTCTTGAGGAGGTCATTTATTGAGGAGATCATTTTATGAGGAGGTCATTTCTTGAGGAGGTCATTTTATGTGGATCTTGTGGAGGAAGTAGAGTCCTTGTTAAAAGATATTAAACAAAAGGATGCAAATATAATAAAAATATATAATGATAATGAAGTTGACTCCCTCGTTCCTGAGTTTCATAATGAGGAGTTGTGTAGTCAGATTCATACCAATGCTCAATTAAATCAAAATTAAGTGAATTAAAATCTAAAGGGGATCAAAATGCAACCCTTTTAAAAAATATTTGCACTCATTTGATTGAATCTCTTCTTAGAGCTATAGATTGTGGCTTCTTTGAAGGCAATGAAACTGATAAGTTTGCTTATAAAACCTTCATTTCAAAATTTAAGAGTTCCTTAGATTTACAGAAAAATTTAAATGAATCTATAAAACTTCACTGCTTAAAAGTAAATTAAAGGGATATGCATACTCTCTGATTCAGAATCTTTCTATTAGTGCCATTAATAATAAGGCTCTTGAATATCTAAATAAAGAATTTTTAGATGAAAAAATTATCATTGATGAAATCATTAAAAAAAAATTTCTTTGAAACCAGTATTTGACCCAACGTATAATGTGACAAGGGTTTACTTAAACGGTATCAGAACATTAATATACGAACTTGAGAGTTATAACCTCAAATATCTTGAGGAACCTACAGGGTTAGTGGTACTTAGCCACAAAGTTTTATCAAAATTACCTAATGTAGTAGTAAAAGAGATTACTCGCAAGTGGAACACTAATTATCCTGATTTAAATCAAATATTCGATAACTATAAAGAAGTTATCAAAAATATTGTTAAAACGTCAAATCATAATAATGGTCAAA
>JABUQX010011494.1:0-10000 GCA_015478945.1 Trachelipus rathkii | reverse complement strand
AACGGCATTTTATAACTTAATTATGAAAGGATTTTAACAACCATAACAGTATTTCAACACACCTCGAAATTTTCGAGTTCTGCCTTCTAAGTATTTTCGTAGCGCAAAAAAAAATCTACTGCTGCCAATTACTCCAAATTTAAGAACTGACAGACTTCATGCTAACGGCATTTTATAACTTAATTATGAGGATTTAAGCCACCATCAACAGTAATCTTTCCACAGCACCTCGAAATTTTCCGGTTCTTGCACTTCTAAGTAATTTTCGTACAAAAAAAATCTCTGCTGACAATTACCCAAAATTTAAGACCTGACAGACTTCATGGTGCAAACGGCATTTTATAACTTAATTATGGGATTTTAACAACCATAACAGTATTTCCACAAACCTCGAAATTTTCGAGTTTTGCACTTCTAAGTATTTTCGTACCAAAAAAAATCTACTGCTAAGTATTATCGTACCAAAAAAAAAACCTGACAGACTTCATGCTAACGGCAATTTATAACTTAATTATGAAGGATTTCAACAACCATAACAGTATTTCCACACACCTCGAAATTTTCGAGTTCTGCACTTCTAAGTATTTTCGTACCAAAAAAAAAAATCTACTGCTGCCAATTACTCCAAAATTTAAGACCTGACAGACTTCATTGTAACGGCATTTTATAACTTAATTATGAAGCATTTTAACAACCATAACAGTATTTCCACACACCTCGAAATTTTCGAGTTCTGCACTTCTAAGTATTTTCGTACCAAAAAAAAAATCTACTGCTGCCAATTACTCCAAAATTTAAGACCTGACAGACTTCATGCTAACGGCATTTTATAACTTAATTATGAAGGATTTCAACAACCATAACAGTATTTCCACACACCTCGAAATTTTCGAGTTCTGCACTTCTGAGTATTTTCGTACCAAAAAGAAATCTACTGCTACCAATTACTCCAAAATTTAAGACCTGACAGACTTCAGCTAACGGCAATTTATAACTTAATTATGAAGGATTTCAACAACCCATAACAGTATTTCCACACACCTCGAAATTTTCCGAGTTCTGCACTTCTAAGTATTTTCGTAACCAAAAAAAAATCTACTGCTGCCAATTACTCCAAAATTTTGGAACGATACAGACTTCATGCTAACGCATTTTTTACTTAATTATGAAGGATTTCAACAACCAAAAAAGTATTTCCCCCCCCCCTCGAAATTTTTCGGGTTCTGCCCTTCTAAGTATTTTCGAACAAAAAAAAAAATCTACTGCTGCCAATTACTCTAAATTTAGGACTGACAGAACTTTATGGCTAAACGGCATTTATAACTTTTATGAAGGATTTCAACCAACCATAACAGTATTTCGCACACACCTCGAAATTTTCGAGTTTCGCACTTTTTTCCCCTTTTTTTAAAGTTAATTTTTTTTTTTCGTACAAAAAAAAATCCTACTGCTGCCATTTACTCCAAAATTTTTAAGACTGCAGACTTCATGTAACGGCATTTTTATAATTAATTATGAGGCCCTTCAAACAACTCATAACAGTATTTCCACAACCTCGAAATTTTCGAGTTCTGCACTGCTAAGTATTTTCGTACCAAAAAAAAAAATCTACTGCTGCCAATTACTCCAAAATTTAAGACCTGACAGACTTCATGCTAACGGCATTTTATAACTTAATTATGAAGGATTTCAACAACCATAACAGTATTTCCACACACCTCGAAATTTTCGAGTTCTGCACTTCTAAGTATTTTCGTACCAAAAAAAAAATCTACTGCTGCCAATTACTCCAAAATTTAAGACCTGACAGACGATAACAATTACTCAAAAATTTAAGACCTGACAGACTTCATGCTAACGGCATTTTATAACTTATTATGAAGGATTTCAACAACCATAACAGTATTTCCACACACCTCGAAATTTTCGAGTTCTGCACTTCTAAGTATTTTCGTACCAAAAAAAAAATCTACTGCTGCAAATTACTCCAAAATTTAAGACCTGACAGACTTCATGCTAACGGCATTTTATAACTTAATTATGAAGGATTTCAACAACCATAACAGTATTTCCACACACCTCAAAATTTTCGAGTTCTGCACTTCTAAGTATTTTCGTACAAAAAAAATCTACTGCTGCCAATTACTCCAAAATTTAAGACCTGACAGACTTCATGCTAACGCCATTTTATAACTTAATTATGAAGGATTTCAACAACCATAACAGTATTTCCACACACCTCGAAATTTTCGAGTTCTGCACTTCTAAGTATTTTCATACCAAAAAAAAATCTACTGCTGCCAATTACTCCAAAATTTAAGACCTGACAGACTTCATGCTAACGGCATTTTATAACTTAATTATGAAGGATTTCAACAATAACAGTTTTTCCACACACCTCGAAATTTTCGAGTTCTGCATTTCTAAGTATTTTTTCGTACTAAAAAAAAATCTACTGCTGCCAATTACTCCAAAATTTAAGACTTGACAGACTTCATGCTAACGGCATTTTATAACTTAATTATGAAGGATTTCACACCATACAACAGTATTGGCCACGCATAACATAAAAAATTTCGAGTCTAGCACTTCTAGTAATTTCGTACAAAAAAAAAATCTACTGCTGCCAATTTACTCAAAAATTTAAGACCTGACAGACTTCATGCTAACGCATTTTATATCTAATTTTTCAAATTTCAACAACCATAACAGTATTTCCACACACCTCGAAATTTTCGATTTCTGCACTTCTAAGTATTTTCGTACCAAAAAAAAATCTACTGCTGCCATTACTCCAAAATTTACAGACCTGACCGACTTCATGCTAACGCATTATATAACTTACATTATCGAAGGATTTCAACAACCATAACAGTATTTCCACACACTTCCAAAATTTTCGAGTTCTGCACTTCTACAGTATTTTCGTACCAAACCAAAAAATTCTGCTGCCAATTACTCCAAAATTTAAGACATGACAGACTTCATGCTAACGGCATTTTATAACTTAATTATGAAGGATTTCAACAACCATAACAGTATTTCAACACACCTCGAAATTTTCGAGTTCTGCACTTCTGAGTATTTTCGTATCAAAAAAAAAATCTACTGCTGCCAATTACTCCAAAATTTAAGACCTGACAGACTTCATGCTAACGGCATTTTATAACTTAATTATGAAGGATTTCAACAACCATAACAGTATTTCCACACACCTCGAAATTTTCGAGTTCTGCACTTCTAAGTATTTTCGTACCAAAAAAAAAATCTACTGCTGCCAATTACTCCAAAATTTAAGACCTGACAGACTTCATGCTAACGGCATTTTATAACTTAATTATGAAGGATTTCAACAACCATAACAGTATTTCCACAGACCTCGAAATTTTCGAGTTTCTGCACTTCTAAGTATTTTCGTACGCAAAAAAAATCTACTGCTGCCAATTACTCCAAAATTTAAGAACCTGAAGAGCTTATGCTAACGCTTTTATAACTTATTATGAGGATTTCAACAACCTAACAGTCTTTTCCACAACCTCCGAAAATTTTCGAGTTCTGCATTTCTAAGTTTTTTCGTACCAAAAAAAAATCTACTGCTGCAAATTACTCCAAAATTTAAAGACCTGACAGATTTCATGCTAACGGCATTTTATAACTTAATTATGAAGGATTTCACCAACCATAACAGTATTTCACCACACCTCAATTTTCGAGTTCTGGCACTTCTAACGTATTTTTCGTAATAAAAAAATAAATTACTGCTGCCAATTCTCAAAATTTAAGACCTGATCAGACTTCAATGCTAAGCATTTTATAACTTTAATTATGAGGATTTTAACAAACCATAACAGTATTTTCCACACACGCTCGAAATTTTTCGAGTTTCTGCCTTCTAAGTATTTTTCGTACGCAAAAAAAAATCTACTGCTGCCAATTACCCCAAAATTTAAGACCTGACAGACTTCATGGTAACGGCATTTTATACAACTTAATTATGAAGGATTTTAACAACCATAACAGTATTTCAACACACCTCGAAATTTTCGAGTTCTGCACTTCTAAGTATTTTCGTACCAAAAGAAAAATCTACTGCTGCCAATTACTCCAAAATTTAAGACCTGACAGACTTCATGCTAACGGCATTTTATAAACTAAATATGAAGGAATTCAACAACCATAACAGTTTTTTCCACACACCTCGAAATTTTCGAGTTCTGCACTTCTAAGTATTTTCGTACTAGAAAAAAAAATCTACTGCTACCAATTACTCCAAAATTTAAGATCTGACAAACTTCATGCTAACGGCATTTTATAACTTAATTATGAAGGATTTCATCAACAACCATAACAGTATTTCCACACACCTCGAAATTTTAGAGATCTGCACTTCTAAGTATTTTTCGTACGCGCAAAAAAAAGATCTACCCTGCTGCCATTACTCCAACATTTTAAGGACCCTGACAGACTTTCATGCTAACGCATTTTATAACTAATTATAAGGATTTTCACAACCTAACAGTATTCGCACACACCTCGAATTTTCGCAAGTTCTGCAGCTTCTAAGTATTTCGTACCAAAAAAAAAATCTACTGCTGCAAATTACTCCAAAATTTAAGACCTGTATAACTTTTATTGCTGCAGGCATTTTTTTTTTTTAATAAACTTTTAAAAATCTTTTGGAAAATTTAAAAAAAAAAAAAGGGAATTTTTTCAACCAAAACGAAAAAAAATAACAGTATTTCCACACAACTCGAAATTTTCGAGTTCTGCACTTCTAAGTATTTTCGTACCCAAAAAAAAAATCTACTGCTGCCAATTACTCAAAAATTTAAGACCTGACAGATTTCATGCTAACGGCATTTTATAACTTAATTATAAAGGATTTCAACAACCATAACAGTATTTCAACACACCTCGAAATTTTCGAGTTCGCACTTCTAAGTTTTTTCGTACCAAAAAAAAAAAATCTACTGTGCGAATTACTCAAAATTTAAGACCTGACAGACTTCATGCTAACGGCATTTTATAACTTACTTATGAAGGATTTCACGACATATAACAGTATTTCCACACCACGCTGCGAAATTTTCGAGTTCTGCCTCTAAGTATTTTCGTAACCAAAAAAAAAATCTACTGCTGACAATTACTCCAAATTTAAGAACTGACAGACTTCATGCTAACGCATTTATAACTTAATTATGAAGGATTTCAAAAACCATAACAGAATTTCCCACACCTCGAAATTTTTCGAGTTCTGCACTTCTAAGTTTTTTCGTACCAAAAAAAAAATCCTGCTGCCAATTACTCCAAAATTTAAGACATGACAGACTTCATGCTAACCGGCATTTTATAACTAATTATGATAGGATTTCAACCACCACCATAAAGTAATTTTAACACCCTGCGAGAATTTTTCGAGTTTCTGCACTTTCTGAGTTTTTCGTATCAAAAAAAAAAAAAAAAAAAAAATTCCCTTTAACTTGGACCCCCCTTGGGACCCCAATTAACCCCTTTTCCCCCAAAAAAAAAATTTTTTTTTTTAAGGACCTGACAGACTTCATGCTAACGGCATTTTATAACTTAATTATGAAGAATTTCAACAACCATAACAGTATTTCCACACACCTCAAAATTTTCGAGTTCTGCACTTCTAAGTATTTTCGTACAAAAAAAATCTACTGCTGCCAATTAACTCCCAAATTTAAGACGCTGACAGACTTCCATGGTAACGAGCATTTTTAGACTTAATTATGAAGGGATTTCAACAACCATAACAGTTTTTCCACACACCTCGAAATTTTTCAGTTCCTGCAACTTCTAAGTAAATTTTTCGTAGCCAAAAAAAAAATCTACTTGAGACTGCCAAATTTACTCCCAAATTTTAGGACCTGACCAGACTTCATGCCTAACGCATTTTATAACTTAATTATGAAGGATTTCAACAACCATAACAGTATTCTCCACACACCTCGAAATTTTAGAGTTCTGCACTTCTAAGTATTTCGTCCCAAAAAAAAATCTAGCTGCTGCAATTACTTCCAAAATTTAAGACCTACAGACTTCATGCTATACGGCAATTTTCTAACTTAATTATGAAGGTTTCAACAACCATAAACAGTATTTCCCCCCCTCGAATTTTCGAGTTTGCAGCTTCTAAGTATTTCGTACAAAAAAATATCTACTGCTGCCAATTAACTCCAAAATTTAAGACCTGACAAAACTTCATGCTAACTGCATTTTATAACTTAATTATATAAGGATTTTCAACAACCCATACAGTATTTCCACACCGCTTAAAATTTTTCATTAATTTGTGAGTTGGCTATTTTTGTGGCGCAAAAAAAAAATCTACTGCTGCCAATTACTACCAAATTAAGAACTGACAGACTTCATGCTAACGGCATTTTTTAACTTAATTGAAGGATTTAAACAACCATAACAGTATTTCCCACACACCTCGAAATTTTGCGATTTGCACCTTTAAGTATTTTCGTACAAAAAAAAAATGCTACTGCTGCAATTAACTCCAATTTAAGACCTGACACGACTGTCAATGCTAACGGCATTTTTATAACTTAATTATGAAGGATTTCAACACCATAACAGTATTTCCACACACCATCAAAATTTTCGAGTTCTGCACTTCTAAGTATTTTCGTACCAAAAAAAACAATCTACCTGCTGCGAATTACTCCAAATTTAAGAACCTGAAGACTCAATGCTAACGGCATTTTAAATAACTTAATTAATTAAGGATTTTAACAACCATAACAGTATTTCCATACACCTCGAAATTTTCGAGTTCTGCACTTCTAAGTATTTTCGTACCAAAAAAAAAATCTACTGCTGACAATTACTCCAAAATTTAAGACCTGACAGACTTCATGCTAACGGCATTTTATAACTTAATTATGAAGGATTTCAACAACCATAACAGTATTTCCACACACCTCGAAATTTTCGAGTTCTGCACTTCTAAGTATTTTCGTACCAAAAAAAAAATCTACTGCTGCCAATTACTCCAAAATTTAAGACCTGACAGACTTCATGCTAACGCCATTTTTAACTTAATTATAATAGGATTTTCAAACACCATACAGTATTCGCACACACCTGCGAAATTTCCGAGTTCTGCACTTCTAAAAAGTATTTTCGTACAAAAAAAAAAATTCTTACTGCTGCCAAATTCTCCAAAATTTAAACTGACATGACTTCATGCTACGCATTTTAATACTTAATTATGAGGATTTTCAACAACCATAACAGATTTTTTCCTCACACCTCGAATTTTCGAGTTCTGCACTTTAAAGTATTTTGTAACAAAAAAAAATCTACTGCTGACAATTACTCAAAAATTTAAGACCTGACAGACTTCATGCTAACGGCATTTTATAACTTAATTATGAAGGATTTCAACAACCATAACAGTATTCCACACACCTCGAAATTTTCGAGTTCTGCACTATAAGTCTTTTTCGTACCACAAAAAAATCTACTGCTGAAATAACTCAAATTTAAGACTTGACAGATTCTGCTAACGGCATTTTATAAACTTAATTAATAAAGGATTTCACCACTAACCGTATTTCCACCACCTGCGAATTTTCGGTTCTGCTCTTCTAAGTGATTTTCGTAGCCAAAAAATAGCTACTAAAGCGCATCACTACAAATCTATATCAACAAAATTCGAGCCCTAATTGACTTAATGCTAACGGCATTTTATAACTTAAATATGAAGGATTTCAACCATAACAGTATTTCCACATACCTCGAAATTTTCGAGTTTATAACTTGGCTAATTTTGTGGCGCAAAAAAAAAAATCTACTGCTGCCAATTACTCCAAATTTAAGAACTGACAGATTTCTTATTAACGGCCTATATAGTTTTCTTGTGACCCATTTCAATAACCTTCACTTTATTCTCCACCCCATAAAAATTTTCGATTTCTGCACTTCTCAAAGTATTTTCGTACCAAAAAAAAAAAAATCTACTTTTTTTTTTTTACTCCAAAATTTAAGACCTGACAGACTTCATGCTAACGGCATTTTTTATAACTTAATTATGAAGGATTTCAAAAACCATAACAGTATTTCCACACCACCTCGAAATTTTCGAGTTCTGCACTTCTAAGTATTTTCAGTACCGCAAAAAAAAATCTAACTGCTTGCAATTACTCCAAATTTAAGACTGACAGACTTTCATGCTAACGGCAATTTTATAACTTAATTATGAAGAATTTCAACAACCATAACAGTATTTCCAACCTCGAAATTTTCGAGTTTTGAACTTCTAAGTATTTTCGTACCAAAAAATTCTTACTGTGCAATTAGCTCCAAAATTTAAGACCTGACAGACTTCATGGTAACGGCATTTTATAACTTAATTAATGACGGACTTCAACAACATAACAGTATTTCACACACCTCGAAATTTTCGAGTTCTGCACTGCTAAGTATTTTCGTACCAAAAAAAAAAATCTACTGCTTGCCAATTACTCCAAAATTTAAGACCTGACAGACTTCATGCTACGGCATTTTATACTTAATTATGAGGATTTCCACAAACCATAACAGTATTTCCCACACACCTCGAAATTTTCGAGTTCTGCACTTGCTAAGTATTTTCGTACCCAAAAAAATCTACTGCTGCCAATTACTTCCAAAATTTAAGACCTGACAGACTTCATGCTAACGCATTTTATAACTTAATTATGAAAGATTTCAACAACCATAACAGTATTTCCACACACCTCGAAATTTTCAGAGTTCTGCACTTCTAAGTATTTCGTGGCCAAAAAAAAAATTCTACTGGCTGCAATTAACTCCAACATTTAAGACCTGAACAGACTTCATGCTAACGCAATTTTATTTACTTAATTATGAAGGATTTCAACAACCAAAACAGTATTTCCAACACCTCGAAATTTTCGAGTTCTGCACTTCTAAGTATTTTCGTACCAAAAAAAAATCTACTGCTGCGCAATTACTCCAAAATTTAAGACTTGATACAGACTTCATGCTAACGCATTTTTAATTTAATTTCTGAAGGATTTAACAACCATCACAGTATTTCCACACCGCTGCGAAATTTCGAGTTCTGCACTTTAAGTATTTTCGTAGCCAAAAAAAAAATCTACTGCTGCCAATTACTCAAAATTTTAAGACCTGCAGACTTCATGCTAACGGCATTTTATAACTTCTTAATTATGAAGGATTTCAACAACCATAACAGTATTTCCACACACCTCGAAATTTTCGAGTTCCGCACTTCTAAGTATTTTCGCACCCAGAAAAAAAATCTACTGCTACCAATTACTCCAAAATTTAAGTTCTGACAATGCTAACGGCATTTTATAACTTAATTATGAAGGATCAACAACCATAACAGTTTTTCCACACACCTCGAAATTTTGGAGTTCTGCACTTCTAGTATTTTCGTAGCCAAAAAAAAAATTCTACTGCTGCCAATTACTCTAAAATTTAAGACATACAGACTTCATGCTAACGCAATTTTATAACTTAATTATGAAGGATTTCAAACAACCATAACAGTATTTCAACACACCTCGAAATTTTCGAGTTTTTGCACTTCTAAGTATTTTCGTATCAAAAAAAAAATCTCTGCCAATTACTCCAAAATTTAAGACTTGACAGACTTCTGCTAACGCCATTTTATAACTTAATTATGAAGGATTTTAACAACCATAACAGTATTTCCACACACCCTCGAAATTTTCGAGTTCTGCACTTCTAGTATTTTCGTACCAAAAAAAATCTACTGCTGCCAATTACTCAAATTTAAGACCTGACAGACTTCATGGTAACGGCATTTTATAACTTAATTATGAAGGATTCACACAACCATTAACAGTATTTCCAACACACCTCGACATTTTCGAGTTCTTGCACTTCTAGTATTTTTTCGTAGCCAAAAAAAAAAAAACAACTGCTGCCAATTACTCCAAAATTTAAAACCTGACAGACTTCATGCTAACGGCAT
>JABUQX010011493.1:12500-22545 GCA_015478945.1 Trachelipus rathkii | reverse complement strand
TGTCAGAATGTGTGTATAGTATGTATGGGATGAAAGTATTTAAGAAAATGGATTTGATGCATGGGTACTATCAGATGCCAGTGGAAGAGGTGTGTGACTGCTTTTTCGACTGCTAAGCGACATTATCAGTTTAGGGACTTGAGCTTTGGGGGGTTGGCCAATGTTCCGGCAGCTTTCAAGAGGCGATGAATGTGGCATGAATGAGTTTTCGCCAGTAAGTGAATGGGGTGGTGTTTTATAGATGATTATTGAGTAACCGACTCATCTTGTTCCCTGAGCATTTTGAAGTTGTGAAATGATGTTGTTGAAAAGTTGGATAGATGTAGATAAAAGGTGAAGCGAGAAATTGTGAATGGTGTTGCGGATGAGGTTGAAGTTCTTGGGACACAAGGTCAAGTGCGAGCTTAGAGAAGTAAATCAGAAAAGTTTTGCAAAAGGTTCGGAATTTTCCGAAACGAAGATCGGTTAGAAGGTTGAGATGGATTCCTTTAGGTTTGGTAGAGTTTGGAAGGAAGTTTTATGCACTGATTGCTCTGTGTGATGAACGTTGTGAATGGACGGGGAAAAAGAAGAGTACAATTGTGAAGTGGAATTATAGAATGAATGAAGCGTTTTTGAGAATTGAGAAGCGGCATGGGAAAGATGTAGAGCTGGCTGATCCTGATTTCATAGTGAGTATGCTAAAGTTTTGGATAGTGTATACGATGAGTGGGTATTGTATGGTGAAGGTTGTTTGATGCAAGAGCAAGGTGCTTGATGGAAATGTTGAAAGTTAAAAGCGAAGTGATATGCGTATGTTTCAAAATGCGTTTAGTATGACGGAAGCGAAAGTATTCCACGATTGAAAGAGAGTGCTGCTTTAGAGGTTCTGTTGTAATAATCGTGTGTCCGTTTTTGTATGGTATAAAATTTGTTAATGCGAATGGGCACAATCTTAGTGTATTTGCAGAAGAATGGAGGTACTAGTTGATAGTAGGCTTTTGCGAGAATTTGGACGATTTGAGTGATTTTGAATTGGTGGTTTGACGTATGTTCCAGTGAAGGTAAGTGAGAGTAGCTGAGTTTGTGTCGAAGAATGCCAGGGAGTGAAAGTATGAATGAAAAGTTGGTTTTAGACCCTGAGTATTTGCCTAAGGGATTAATGAAGGGGAAAGAAATTCGAGGTGGGGGTGATTCTATATTCGAAAGTGTGTTGTATGGTTTACAAGATTTACTAAGTATAGGTTGGTTGCGAGAGTGCCTGAGAGTTTAGAAGAATTGCGGAAGGAAGTTATGACTGAGGTATGTAAGAAACCTGAACAGATAGGGATTAGGAAGGTGAGACAGTATATGAAGGAGCTAAAGGCTATGTGCAATGTAGATGCGATTCCGTTGCAAGAAGTATTAATTGTTGTTGAAAAGTTGGTAATAGACCCTGAGTATTTGCCTAAGGGATTAATGAAGGGGAAAGAAATTCGAGGTGGGGGTGATTCTATATCGAAAGTGTGTTTGTATGGTTTTACAAGATGCTAAGTATTGTGGTTTGGTTGGCGAGAGTGTCCTGAGAGTTTAGAATGAATTGCGCGAGATAGTTATGAGCTGAGGTTATGTAAGAACCCTGAACAATAGGGATTAGGAAGGTTGATGAAGCAGTATTAAGGAGCTAAAGGCTATGTGCAATGTAGATGCGATTCCGTTGCAAGAAGTATTAATTGTTGTGAGAAAGTTGTTTAAGGTAGTTGTGTGCGTGCATTATGGTGGGGAGAAACCTGTAATTTATAGGAATGAGAATGTTGATAGAAATAGTGTAAGTGAGCTTCATTTGCAGTGTTTGAGTGGGGTGCATTATAATTCGGTGATAGAGAAAAAGAGTTATTATAGTAAGTATGTTTTGGAAAAGGAAGTAGAAGATTGTATCATGGAGGATGATGAGGAAGTGAAAATGATTTGTCCTGGTGAGATTGAAGAGGTAGTGTATTGCGAGCATGGAATGAGTGGAAGAATGGAAGTGAAAGTGCAGGTGAATGAGAAAGTATATTGTGGGCTGATTGACACAGGAGCGCAGGTCTCTTTGGCGAATGCATGAGAGAGTGACGTGGCAAATTCCGAGGAAAAATACGAGTGTAAGAATACATGGGATTGGGCCAGGTGAGGTGCTGGCTGTGGAAGAGATTTTGTTAAAAGTAGAGATAGGAAAGCTAGGGGAAGTTGAACATAAGTTTGTAATGCTTGATGAAGAACGAATGCCGTATTGTATTTTGTTTGGGAATGAATTTTTAAGAATGAATGGGTTGTCCGTAGATGTAGGAAATGAAAGATTGTTGAAAGGGAATAGGGAGGTAGTTAGAATGCAGAAGGGGAATGTGTGTGTGGCTGATTTTGTAGGAATGGTGAGTGTCGGTGTGGGGATGAAGAATTGTTAAGTATGAAAGATATCGAAGTAATGCAAGAGGAATATCCTATGGTATGTGAGCTGAGAAAATGTATTTTGTCGGGTAAGGAAGTGTGTAGATGGGACCAGTTGATAGAAGATTTTAGGGTTTTTGCGAAAAAGTTTGTCGTGTGTGTGCGAATGTGGTTTATTATATTAGGAAAGTGGGAGAGGATGATTTGCATGTACCGGTATTTTTTATGGTTGGGGCAGTAGGGATGGCACTTGTAATTCATCGTAGGTTTGGACACATAGGTAGGATTAAATTGTGGGAATGTATGAAAGAGAGAGTGTTTAATCCTTGGTTGCGAAAGATAGTGAATGATATAGCTACTACTTGTGAAGAATGTCAGAAAGGGAAATATCAGAGAATGTATGTGAAACCTCCTGTGTTACGAATGGATGTGAGTGAACCTTTTGAGTTAGTAGTGATTGATTGTGTTTCTTTGCCAGTGACCACGAGTGTATGTGTAGGAATGGTCGTGATGGTGGATCATAAAAGTAAGTTTGCGTATGCAGTGCCTGTGAAGAATAAAATTAGTGTGAATGCAGCTAAGGTAGTGAGAGAGGTTTTGTTGCCAATGTGTGTAAACCGAAGCGAATGTTGTTGTTGTTGTTGTTATTAATTATTATTATTATTATTATAATATATATATATATATATATATATATATATATATATATATATATTATATATATATATATATATATATATATATATATATTATTATATTATATATATATATATATGTGTGTGGTTGTGGTGTGTGTGTGTGTGGTGTGTGTGTGTGCGTGTGGTGTGTGTGTGTGTGTGTTTTGTCTAAATTCGTGTTGTGTGTGTGTGTGTGTGTGTTGTGGTGTGTGTGTGTGTGTGTATACTGTTTCTTTAAACACAGAAGTATCCATAAGTATACTTAGAAGGGGTTAGGTGTGGTAGAGATGAGTATCAAGTGAAAAGGTATGGAATTGGATTTTGTGTTGGTGGACAGATGTTGAGTATGTGTTTCGAATGTTAATATCAGTGAGGGGTTTAGGAATGGGATTATCGATCATTATGTTTTTCTATGTAAAATTAAGTTAAGTGGGGGCTTGGATGAAGAGGCAGGTGGTACGGAAGGAAGTGGATAAAATTAAGAGCGAGAAGCTTAAGGTTAAACAAGGTAATAGGATAAGTATGTAAGGCGCTCGCAAGTAATCAGCTTTGCCAGTGAACAAGTTGAACTGAACAATCTGGGAGCAAATGAGGAGTAATTGTTAGCAGTGCAAAAGACGTATGTGGTGGTAAAGTCGGAAGTAAGAATGCTAACAGTGAGTGTGGACAGAGGTGATGCAAGGGTTAAAAGTAAAAAACAAGCGAGGTTGAAAGTTATTAAAGCAAATGACGAGTTTCAAAACGAAGATGCTTGGATTATAAATGAGGAAAAAAGAAAAATACTAAAAGTGCATACGTAGAGAAAAGAAGAGGTAATGAACAGTTTGGAAGGAGGATGAATGGGGATTACAAGGAATAGGAAGCTCTTCTGGAAGGAAGCGGAAGGTAGAATGAGAAAAGGGGAACTGTTAGAATATGATAGGGATGGTGGCCTTTTGTACCTGATGAAAAGATGGTAAGGGAGTGTGGAAAGAACACTTCGAGAATCTGCATAATATTGGCAGTAATGAAGAGGTGATAGTGAATGCGTGTGGGTTAGATGGTGCAAGAAGGAATAGATGTTTTGGGGATGAGGTTATTAGCAAGGAGGAGGTAATTTGTAGAGTGAGAAAGTTAAAGAATGGTAAATCTGCAGGTATAGATGAAATTACTGGTGAAATGATCAAGAATGGAGGCGAGATCGTGATTGATTGGATTTGAAAGTTGTGTAATAAAGCGTTTATGGAGGGTATAGTTCCAAGGGATTGGAGAGGGCAGTAATAGTACCCTTATATAAGGGTAAGAGAGATAAGGGGAACTGTAGAAATTATAGGGGAATTAGTTTTGATTTTATTTATCTATCTCAAGAAGTAATGTATGTCTTTTTCCATTCCTTACAGAAGTAATGCCAAATTTTATTTAAAGTTAACATTTATTATAGTAAAATTACTGTTTAATAAAGGCATTACCTATAGATCAAATAAATATATAAATAAGGAAAAAAAAATCAGGATTTAAGATCACAAAGAAAACATAATAGAAAGAATAAAAAGAAGAAATTGTACAATAAGAAGGATTATTTACAAAGAATATCTACAACTATAAGGGCATATTGAAGTCAACTACAAATTCTACAACAAGTATATACTTCAAGATAAAACTGTGAGTATTTATTATCAACAATAATTTACAATCTTTAAATAAAATTATATCCAGCATGGGAGATAAGAATAAGCAAGAAATAAAAATAAAATCACATAAAGAAAACATAATAGAAAGAATAAAAAGAAGAAATTGTACAATAAGAAGGATTATTTACAAAGAATATCTACAACTATAAGGGCATATTGAAGTCACCTACAAATTCTACAACAAGTATATACTTCAAGATAAAACTGTGAGTATTTATTATCAACAATAATTTAAAATCTTTAAATAAAATTATATCCAGCATGGGAGATAAGAATAAGCAAGAAATAACTGTAAGACATAAGATGACAGTACCACAGTTCAGTGGAGAAGAAGGAGAGGATTTCGAAAAATTTAAAAGAAGTGTGAATCTGTGGACTAGAGCAAATAAAGACAAATTCGTCAACATGACAATAGAAATATTCATGAACCTAGAAGGAAAAGCATATGAAGTTGCTAAGAATATGACAGATGAAGACTTATTCAAATCGGATGGACACACCTTATTGCTGACATTGTTGGAAAAGAAATTTGGTAAAATAAAGGATCAAAATGATTACTATAAGATTAAAAAATTTAACCATGTCAAGCAAGAAGATAATGAAAACTTGAGAGAATTTATTAATAGGTTTGACAATCTAAAATTAGAAGTTGAAAAAATACCCGACATACAACTATCAAATAAGTACCTGGCTTATATGTTGATCGATGCGACAAACTTAAAGGATTTAGAAAGAAAAATGGTATTGAACAATATAATAGATGTGAGTAATGATGAAATATATGAGAAGACCCAAAATCAGATCCTGAGGGTGATTAACACTGAATTGGGTCATGAAGAAAGATGTAGAATACAAGAAAAATGTATGGATGCAGAACAAAGGTTGCAGATTCTGCAAGAGAACCAATCATTCAAGTGAAATGTGTAGATACAAATATAACTGTAAGAAATGTAACAGGAATAATCACGATACAAAAGATTGTTATGTAGATACTAAAAGAAAGCTTATATGTTATAAGTGTAAACAAGAAGGACATTATGCAAAGGATTGCAAAATGGAAATGGAAAAAGAAGAAAAGTCGTACTTTAACCATGATATAGGAGAAGAAACTTTGGGATTTTGTGAACAAGTGGAAGCCATAATATATTCTGGATGTTTAAGTTCAGTAGTGGGGTCCATATGACTATCTTCGTTTCTGTCAAATATGACAGAGACACAACTAAAGAAAATAAAGGAGACTCAGGAAGTTGGAAAAGGGCAATATACATTTGGAGAGACAGCATATAAAATAATTAAGAAAATAAAATTTCCTTGTAAGATACAACATAAGACTTTCAATATAATACTAGATGTAGTTGAAGGAGATGTACCGTTTTTATTGGGAAAAAACACTCTAAAGAAAATGAAAGCAGAAACTAATTGGGAAAAAAATACCATAAACCTGAAGGACCTTGATTTGTACAACATTGCTTTAAAAGAAAATAAAACTGGACATGTAATACTAAAAGTATCGGAACTATGCAACAAGAGTGTATGGACAATTTGATAATGAATGGTTCAGAAATAAGGAAAATAGAAAGGAAAAATTAAAGAAACTACACTATCAATTCGCTTCATGCATTAATGGAAAAAATATGGAAGCTAATAAAAAAGAATCATATTTAATTAAGGAAGAAGACAAAGGAATATCTAAAGAGATAAAAGAGGAGTTAGAAGAAATCATCAGGACTTGTAATACTTGCATTAAGTTTAAAAGAACACCGCCAAGACCTGTAGTGGGAAATAAAATGGCTTATAAATTTGGAGACATGATTCAGTTAGATGTGGGAGAGTTCAATCAGTTGAGATATTTAGTCATAGTAGATACTGCTACCCATTATACACAGGCAACTTGGTTAAAAAGTAAAAATAGTCAAGAAATTATAGAAGAATTATGTAGTAAATGGATACAATATTTCGGTATACCGAAAACTATTTTAACTGATGCTGGAAAAGAGTTCCAGAACATAAATATGGAGTATTTTTGTACTAAATTCAACATAAAATTGCTAAGTACTGCAAGTGAGAGTCCATATAGTAATGGTCTATGTGAAAAACAAGTAGGACTCTTGAAAGATTCATTGTATAGAATGAAAGAAGATGGATGTGATATTAAACGAAGTTTAGCTTGGTCTGTAAACGCTAAGAACTCACTAAGTAATATAAATGGATATGCACCAAATCATTTGGTATTTGGAAGAAACTTGTCATTACACCACAAAATAATAATAGATTATAATATCCAGCATGGTTTTAGATCCCGTGGAAGAAGATGAACAAGTTAAAAATATACTGGAAATATACAATAAGGCAAGATCAGTTCACATAGAACAAGACAGCCCAATATATAAGAGGCTGACCATATTTGAGAAGAATATCCGTTAGATGAATTTGTATAGGTTAAGAAGTATTATATAAGGAGAAGGCGCGAGTGTTCAGGGGAGAAGAAGGGACGATGGAAGAGGTCTCTGCGTACAATTATAAGCAGCCAAATACGAGCGTGGGCAACAACCAGTTGTGTGATAACCTTGGAGCAGTACCATAAAAAGAAAATAAATAGAATACCATAAGGCGAGAAAAAGTATACAGACAGAACTAACAAGTGACAAGGAAATAAAGAAGAAAAATAAAGAATAACATAGATGAGAAGGACAGAGAGAAAGAAGAATGAACAAATAAGAAGAAATCAAAAGATGATGTGGCCTGAGCAAGACGTGAATGTGACTGTGGATTAAAGAAAAGATCACAGAAAAGAAAAGAGGTTATTACCACATGAAAAGCAATGAATTACTATAAGCTGACTAGCAGACTAATGAAGAACGTCATAAAAATAAGATAATTAAATACGAGCGCGGTGAAAGTAAAGAGTACAATATAAACATTGCTATAATGTTATCATAAAAGACAAAAAAGATCCTACCTGGATAGATTTACAGGATTATAAAGATTTTGAGAAAATAGATCAAAGTGACAGTGAAGAAGATTTTGATGAGGAAGAAAATAATGAGGAGAATGAAGGAGAAGAAGAGACAGAAGATGAAGGAACGGTGACATATTTCACGTATATGGATGAAAGTCATAATATAGATAAAAGAAATGATGACGACTGCAATAGAATGGAAAAAATGAATGTGCTAAAAGCAAAAAAAGAAGAAATAGAAAGTTGGAGAGCGAACAAGGTATTCGAAGAAGTAGAAGACACGAAACAAAAACTCATAACTACAAGATGGATTATATGTGATAAAATAAAAGGAGGAATAACATATAAAAAGGCTAGACTAGTGGCTAGAGGTTTTAAAGAAAACGTGAATAAAAGATTAGAAGCACCCACTTGTAGTGCTGACACACTAAAATTTATCATCACAATAGCCCAGCAAGAAAACTGGAAGTGCACAGCAATTGATATTAAAACTGCCTATTTACAAGGAAAGAAAATAACGAGAGGTATATCTGAAACCTCCTATAGAGGCTAATACTAATAAAGTATGGAAATTACAGAAGACTGTATATGGACTTAAAGACGCCGCAGTAGAATGGGATCAAACACTGAAGAATGTCTGTATGGAAGCAGGCCCTTGTCAAAGTTTATTGGATCCTACAATATACTATAAGAGTGAAAAGAATAATTTAGTAGGAATCATGGTCATTCATGTAGATGATATATTATATGCAGGAAGTGATTTGTTTGAAGAGACAATAATAAATCTCATAACAAAATTCAAGATAGGACAATATGAAAAGGAAAAGTTCAAATATTTAGGAGTAAACATAGAGCAATCAAAAGATATTGTGAAACTAGATCAAATAGAATATATTAGGAACAAAATAGCATCAACTTTCACAAACTACCAAAAGATAACTGGCAAAAATTCATCCAATACTAGCGAATCCACCAACCTCAACCTGAAATCAACAACTCCCACTCCCTAAATAAAGTCATAGATAATCTCACCAAAGTAATGCATAAAGGCTCCAACCTTTACATTCCATTTCGGGAACGTAGTAATTCTAAAATTAACAATCTATTACCAAAAAAAAATCATAACTTATTTCAAATGAAGAAAATAGGACTTTGCCTTATCAATCGTAAATTTTGATTTCTTTCTTCACTTCACTATATAATAGAACGTACCAAAAAAAAAAATTCAAAAAACACCTACTGACAACATGGGGAAGCCGGAGGAGAGAAGTTATAAAAGTTATAAAACAAAAAGTTATATTAAAAGTTATTATAAAAAGTTATTATAAAAAAGTTATTATGAAAAGTTATTATAAAAAGTTATTGATAAAAAGTTATTATAAAAGTTATTATAAAAGTTATATTAAAAGTTATAAAAGTTATAAAACAAGTTATAAAACATCTCCACAATTTCCAAAACAACACCTCAGCACAAACGGAGCATTAAGAGGAACAAAATGATCTCTCCCTTCCCCCAAACAACACTTGCAATATCCTTGCACAACACTACTCAAAAATCTCCAACAAACCTGCAATCCAAATAACAGAAAGATAATACGCAAACTCAAAAAAAACACAATCAGAAATCACTTCTCATAAAAAAACTCAAAGACATTCCCCAGCCTCCGGCCCCGACAACATTTCTAACCTTCACATTAAACACTTCGGACCAACCGCAATTTCATTGATTACAAGTATTTTCAATAAATTTTGGACACTTAACTATATTCCTGCGCAGTGGAATAAAACAATAATCATACCCAAATTAAAACCCAAAAAGACCCCATAATCTCTCGCAAAACCTCCTTTCATTTATCCTTATGCAAACTACTGGAGGAGAAAATCAATACTCATCAAAATCCATAACCCCCTCTTTCCAACTTCCCAAAATTATCAACATGGTTCAAACACGTTTCACTCTACATCTAAGCTCTAACAAATATCACACAAAACATTATAAACGGATTAAACTTAACACCATTCCATAGAACAATACCCCTGGCTATTGGCATAAGTAGCCTTCGACAGTACCTGACCATCCTCATTCAAAAAATCCTAAACTCACCCCTGCAACTGAGGGTCCAGCAAACACCAAATCTTAAAAACCCTAAAACTAAGAACCGGCCCCAGGGAGCCATTTTCATCTCCATACTCCTGTTCACCTCATTTAGCAACTCGACATCCTACTCCTCTAACCTTCAATTCAGAGTATTACCTTGAGATGATATAGCCATAACAAATCGGGACTCATTTTTATCTGTAGTCACTTGGGAAACAAATTTACATTTAACTGGAAACATGGATTAACACCAACA
>JABUQX010011493.1:0-7500 GCA_015478945.1 Trachelipus rathkii | reverse complement strand
CTTTTCAGGAAACAGGACTAAGCATGATTAAACAGGATTAAACATGATTAAACAGGACTAAACATGATTAAACAGGAAAGCGAACCGGCATCTAACTCTTATGACAAAGCAGAGAAACGTTTGTTAAAATTTTGACAAATCAACACTACATAACTAACTCTTAACCCAAAATATAAGATTCACTTTAGGTTAATATTGCGGAGGGTATAATTTACTTTAATAGTATTTAGGGGTATTATTCACCCACAACATAATGTTTTTATTAATTACGCATTTTGGGGGGGTTATTTACCCAAAACAATGTTTTTTTTTATTTACTCTTTTTAGGGGTATTTACTCACAACATAATATTTCTTTTAACTCTATTTAGAGGTATTATTTACCCACAACACAATATTTTTTTTATTTACTCTTTTTAGGGGTATTATTTATCCACAACATAATATTTTTTATCTACTCTTTTTATTTGTGTCATCACATCATCTTAAAATTTCAATAACATTTTATTATGCCCAGCATTTCTGTTTGAATTTTTAATTCCTTCTTACATTCAGTTTTAAGAATTTGTTGAGCATACTACCCTCTATTGTCAATACCCTACCTGTTGTTATATCTACCATGCAAACTACACACTATAATATTTATCCCCAACTTAAAAGTTTTCTTATACTTCCCATTTGTTCAATTCGCATTGGTTTGTGTCAGCAACATTTCATCGTAATTTGAAAGATTATATTATTAAGTTTTTATGTAATATTTTTATTTGTTATACAAATTATGATACATAAAATACGTTTCCTATCTAAAACAAAATGTAGAACTCTCCAGAAACCCAATATCTTCATTAAATAAATTTCTTGTTTCTTCATTGAGGAACAAACTTTTGAAAACTGGTAACCTTTTTCCTCACCTTCTTATATAACCTTTTTCCCCAAAGGTTACGAGGTCATCACTTCGTCATTCATCTTCACCTTTTTGTACCTTGTCCGAACTTCTCCAATTGAAGTTACCTTATGAAAGCAATGATGACTTCTTAAGATATTTTCTCAACATTTTCCATAAATTTCCATCTCATTTTACTAGTTACTAGTAAACTTTTCTTCCCTCTACGAAAATCGCACACTCATACATAAATTTCCGCCTCATTTTAATAGGTACTACTACCTCTTTCCCGTACATTTTCATTCTTCTACATCTATTACTCCTACCAAAATCTATTTTTTAAACTATCCTTCATAGGTCTCTTGAATTACCCTTTTCTTCTGTTTATAGGAATTTGATTTGCAACTTTAGAACATCGATACTATTTAATGGTATCGATACTCAACCTATTTATTTTTTTATTTATTTTACCCTTCTCAACATTTTCCTCATTTTTAACATACACAAATGTCATCCTTTTATACACTGTTATTTTTCAGATACTTTTTCTGAACATAATTTTTTATCTCCACATTTTAGTTTAAAAATTATTTGTAAATATACATCCTAGCATCCATTCTAATTTATTATACTTACTTCATTCTTTTTATTCTCTATCAAATTTCTACTCGTAAACCTTCCTTCACGTTTGCGAAAAGTGGCCCGCTCATCCATTCACATTACACCATCTCAGACATTCCACCCGCAATCATTTACAAATTCCCATATTCACACATCCACATATCCAATCACACATTCACCTACCTACCCAAACATTCAATCATCCACTCAGACATTCGAAACCCATCTGCTCAAACATTCAGAGGTCTCACTAGGATATTCATCTACACTCTCACACATACCACCTATCACATATTAACCAATCCATCACCCACGCACTCAGACACACACACAGCTTACATACACACACACACACCACACGACACACACACACACACAATAATATATATATATATATAATATATATATATATATCATTATATATATATATAATATCTATATGATATATTACTAATATATATATTATATATATAGTGGTTTTTAACTATAGCCACCAATATATAGAATTCGCGTATAACTTGTAGAAATTTTTTTTACGATAGATATATATATATACTATATATATATATATATATATACTATATATATTAATATATATATATATTATATATAGATAGATATATTATATATACATATATATATATATGCCGTATATATATAATATATAATATATTATATATTAAAATATATATATATTATATATAGTTAAAACTATTGAATATATATATATATATATATATATATATATATATATATATATATATATAACAGTCAAAAAATAGGTTCTTCCGGTGTTAAAAATAAATTAAAAAGAAACATTAATTTTTTTTTTAATTAATTAATTATATATTTGAATGAATTTAAATAATTCCAAAATGTATTATTATTATTATTATTATTATTATTATTATTATTATTATTATTATTTATTATATTCTATTTATTATTATTATTATTTATATTATTATTAGATCTGAAAATAATATTAAAAATAATAAAAATTTAACTCAATTAATAATAATATAATAATAATAATAATAAAATAATAAATAATAATAATATATCATAACGAATAATAATAATAATAAATAATAATAATAATAATAATAATAATAATAATAATAATAATAATAATAATAATAATAATATAATAATAATAATAATAATAATAATAATAATGGGTCTGACCTGACGAGTAAACCAATCCTTCGAAGGATCCATTTAACCTTATATGAATCCTCATGTAATCGTCTTGACACTCTGCCTCAACATCTGGGTGGGGGAGTATATATATTATATATATATATATTATATATGATATATATTATATATTATATATATATAATATATTATATATATATATATATATATATATATATATTATATATATAATTTATATAATTATATATATAATATACTTATATATAATATATTTTATATATATATATATATATAATATAATATCATATAAATATATATATATATTATAATATATCATATACTATATATATATATATATCATGATATATTATTATTAATATATATATATATATCATATAGAGAGAGAGAAGAGAATCTGAGAGAGAGAGAGAGAGAGAGAAAAATTGTCTAGCCTATGGAAAAAATCTGAAAATTTATAATTAAAAGAAAAATTTTCCAAACATTTTTTTTTATTTTGAAATCAAAAAAAATTTAAATCTAGATTTTATTAACTCCTTCTTATATATTGAAAAAATAAGAATAATAAAAAATTCAGAACCTTATTACTTTTTTTATCAATATAAAATTTTCACAATTAGACCTTTACTTCTAGGCCAGGTTTATTTTCATTAAATTTCATCTGACAAAATTAAGGAGGGAATCAACATAATAATGACGCCAAAATCTAGAAAACGAAACGTGACGTCACTAATCAGACCTGCAGAAACTTAAAAAAAAAAAGTCTCAAACGTTTGACTACATTTCGAAAATACAGCTATATCATTTTAAAATTTTACCCAAAAAAATAATGTTATAAATTTTATGATAATCTTTATTATATATTAATATAAATGCTTTAAATTCTTATTTTATAATATTAATATTTATGTACGTCCTGAGCTTTCTTCTTAAACTTTTCAGCTTTGGTTTTGAACACACAGGAAACGTTTGATTCGGTTCAATTGAAAATAAAAAAAACTCTGTTCAGTTCCTAACACCGACCGTAAAAAAGATCAAAAAATGTTAATTAAAGATCAAGAAAATGCATTTTTATCTTCAAAATGAAAATTTAACTTTCAATAATTTATTCATTTATTCATTATTATTATAAAGAACCAAATTTTACAAATTTTACTATTATTATTTTATTATGCTATTTATTGTATTATCATTTTATTATTAGTTTATTTTAGTATCTATTATCAATATTATGTTAATACTAATTTTATAATATAATATAATATAATCATATATCATATATATATCTATATACTCATATATATATATATAATTATATATATATATATATACTATATATAATATATATATGTATATATATATATATCTATATACTATTTATATATATATAATTATACTATTATACTATATTATTATATATATATACTATATAATATATTATATATTATATATATATATATATATTTCAATACAGCAAAGTTATATTTATATACACCATTTGCGTAAAATAAGTACAAATTAAGAAATCTTAAAAAATATATATATATATATGATTATATATATATATTATATATTATATATATATATATATAATAATATATATATAATATATAACTTATATTATATAATATTAGTGACTGGGACGATTAATCGATCGGGAATCGGAGGAATCGTGTTTTTCAAAAATACCCAAAATGAAATACCTATTATCACTAGGATTAATACTTTTACATACCCAATACATCTGAAAATTAATTTTCCAAATCTTTATGATAGATATTTCAAAGACAATTATTCGAAGTCTCTAAATCTTTTTTTAACTTTCAGTTCTTCTGCAATTCTTCTTAATTAAAGAAAACGATCATGAGCGGCGCATCTTTAGGTAGAGCCAGATATCATGTTAGGATTTTCTGAGTTATGGGAGGCAGACATTTGGCAATGTTTCGTAAGGTATGTACTGCAATATGTGTTTGATAATTATATAGCCCGTGAACTCGTAAGTAGCCAGTGAAATATTTGCCTGTTGTGGCGTGTAACTAACTGGACTACTGAATATAAATGCACTCCTTCGCAGTTTCACCTTTTCACCGTATCTTCACACAGCATCTAATATACGTGATTATCTTCCAAAATCGTTATGGAAGAATTCCAATTATCTCCTCGCTAAAAAGGTCACTGTTATAGTAAGGGATACCGCTCCTTAAATGGCCTGCAGGAGTGTACCAAGCAGGATTCACAGAGAAACTTACCTTGCTTGTACACTCTGACACTAGTCTCATGATAGCCATATTCGAACAAGGAACGTAAAAAAAATATATCCTATGCAACACAAATCGCTAGGTCATTTCTACATCCTCGCCTCAAGCTATTGCCAAGTCTGAAGAATATCAAACTAGATTTCAATTTACCACAGCCACAGATTACATTATGATAACAACCAGATGTAATCAGCCAGTACTTCAATGCTTTTCAAAATCTTGTTGAACAAAAGATGAGCTCTCTCTTTCATATTGCATGATCATTGCAAACCGTATGCTTAGAAAACGAATGGAAAGTTCTTAAAAACTGCTAAAAAAATACTTTAAAAATTTTGTTAGATCTGTACAAATTTCCATTGAGCCACAAGGACATCAATCGGCATCGGCACTAATCCCAATATGAAACATGATTTGCATCTTTTTTTTAAAAGAGTCAGAAAAAAAGAATTATTTGAGGGACTTGGGTCTACAGTTTCAGCATGGAAAAATTCAGTAAAAAATAGCATTCCGCATTACGTTCACTGATAACGAATCTTGTGCTTCGGCCTACCTATTTATCACGCATTTTAAAGTTCACATCCTTAGCGATGATTAAACAATATAAAAAGTGAAGCATATTTCTTAAGAGAATGGACATGTGCGAAGATATTGTTGCGTAAACGGAAGGAAAACAGTGCTTCCACTTACTTTAAACCAACTTTCGAATTGAGCCAAGGAACTCAATGCAATCGCAATAATCCCAGATATGGGAAACATGCATTTGCACTTTTTTTTGAAAAGATCAGAAAAAAAAAGAACTATTTGAGGGACTTTGGTCTTACAGTCATCAGCATCGGCAAAAAACTTCAGTAAATATAGATCTCAGCATTACTTTACTGCATAAGAATTCTTTGTGCTTGCTACTATCTTACTCCAACGCTTTAAAAGACATTCCTTGAGGATGATTTAACAATATAAAAGTGCGAAGATATCTCTTAAGGAATGGATGTGCGAAGATATATGTATAAAGAAAGGGAAAACAGTTTCCACTACTTTAAACCAATTTTCAATTTTTCGTCATTCATCAACAGACATGGGGCGAAAAAAAGTGAACTACTGAAGATAGATAGGTTCTCAACTTCAGTTCTGAAAGTTGCTTTTTCGGGGAATTTAAAAGAGAAAAAGACTCTTAAAACCAGCAACAGAACTCATTCCCAAGGACGAACGATACAACATATATTGAAAACATTGAAGATGTTATAACATAAATCAGCAATATAAAAATCATGAAACTTATTCGAAAATTCAGAAGTCCCTTCAATGGTGGTTCCATCGAAATAAAGGAACCTTCAGCATTTGGGTGTCCTTCCTAGAAAATATTTCAAGCTCGTGCCTCTTTTCCGTGGAAAGTGAAAGAAAGACTCTTCAGAATTTGGAGGGATCAATTCTATTCTCCTTAAACATACATCAGGATGCACTCAGAAGAACGGGAGAAATGTTAATGTTTTTGCACTACAACTAAAAGACATGATTTAACTACAAATAATAATGATAATTTTGCTTCAAAATCTTACTTTATGTTAAAATAAACGAAGGAATTTTTTTCAAACAAATAAAAGAAAAAAGTGCATTTACTTGTGTAAGCATTTTTAAAATATTGCTACTTAGTTTCATGTTTTTAAATAAATAAAAAGGTTAATAATATTCAATATTTCTTTAGCAAAATAAAATATAGAACTTCTTATAACATTTTAATTTAATAAGTTCTGTAAATATCTAAAAAATTAAGGTTTTCATATTGGAATCTATCTATTAATCGTTAATGTATTATACTATATATATATATATATATTATATATATATATATTATATATTATATAATATAATATATATATTCATATATATATTATATATGATATATATATATAATTATATTATGTATATATATGATATATATATTATATTATATATATTATATATTATTATATATATATATATATTATATATATATACTATATCATATATATATATTTATTATCATATATATATATATTAAAGATTGAAATTGGATCGCGAATCGGATCGCGGAATCCGGACATCGGAACGGCACTTTTGACTGGTATCGGAATCGGAATCGCTGGAAATTTGGAATCTTCCCATCACTAAATATAATATATTATATATATATAATATAATATATATATTAATATATATATGATATTATATATATATATATATATTATATATATATATATAATATATATATATAATATATGATTATATATTATATATATATATGTACACGCAACATGACAAATTAGTTAGTTCTACCTGTCTTCGACTACCGCAACTGCTAATAACGATATATGATTACATTCACCAATTTAATTCTGTAATAAAAGGTCAGTTCTAAAGAAATTGACTGCGTAAAGAAATGTATAATTTACAATAATAGTCAGGGTTTTAAGCCTATTGAGAATATGGTTACGGCTGTACATGGGTCTGGCAAGAAAACAGAATCCGCTTCCACGCTCGCTAAACACAAAAACAGAAAAATACAACACATACCACATACACACAA
>JABUQX010011492.1:22500-25000 GCA_015478945.1 Trachelipus rathkii | reverse complement strand
AGAAACTTTATTTGAATTTTCAAATATAATTTAAATAATATTAACAAAATGTAAAAAGAAATATTTTTTTGTTTTTTTGTGCTTCACTGAAGGCTTATGAAAATAAATAAGCTTAAGCTTTTTTTTTATTTTAAATTTGATATATGCACATAAAGTTTGCAGAGACTTCATATATATATACATGGTTATATATATATTATATATATATATATATATATATATATATATATATATATATATATATATATATATATATATATATATATATATATATATATATATATATATATATATATATACTAGAGAGCGGAAAATTTTAAGGAGGGGTTTTTTATTTTTTATTTTTATTTTTTTTTATTCGTCGAAAATTATAAAAATTAAAGTCAGACTATACCATAAGTCCAAACAACTGTCATCTTCCTTTAGCACAAGAGATGCTTTGACCGACAACCATCACGTTGTGTACCAATTTAACTGCCCTGAGTCAGACTGTACGTCGACATATATTGGTTACACGACGAATAGATTGTCGGACAGGGCATATCAACATCGCTACAGTCCCAGCAAAATCTTTGAACATTTCAACACGGCACATGGTCAATCAACTATTAGTAATATTTCTAAACACTTCACAATATTATACGGATCATGTGAAGTCCAGAAACTTAAAATTGCGGAGGCCTTCTACATCAAAACACGCAGACCAGACATTAACATAAAATTTAATGTATTATCTGTCAGACTAAATATCATTTGATTTAATTATTATATATCAATTTAAAGACTCATTCTCTTACAAGAAATAATCCTCTGAAGATGTCTCAAGTATAGAGACGAAACGCGTCGGGAAATTTAAATAAATATATCTTCTTCTTCTCCTGTAAACTATTTTCAAAGATTATTTTAAGGAAATTAAATTATGTACAGAAATAAATATTTAGAACTTTGGAAATAAAATCAAAAACTTTTATATTATTATTATTATTATTATTATTATTATTATTATTATTATTATTATTATTATTATTATTATTATTATTATTATTATTATTATTATTATTATTATTATTATTATTATTATTATTATTATTATTATTCCACAGGGGAAGAAATTTTAATTTTCTGTTTATTGAATTAGATTTGACAATGAAGTAAGTAATTTTTGTGCGCTGATCTTGAATTTTCACTCACTTTGGCTCTATCAGAGTATGATTTTCCTCAACATTCCACCTCCTTCATCTTATTCATAAAAAGATTTTTTCTCAAAACTCCTTATGTCCTTTTGCAGCAACACATACGCAACTAGGTTATTATCTATATATTTGTACCTATTGTTATAGTATTGTTGAATTATGTCTATTTTATTTGTAACACCCTTAAAATATTTTTAGTTGTATCATTTTTAATCCATTTTAATATTAGGAAAGTAAGCTATAAATCTCATAAGATTCTACAATGTTCTCAAACGTTTCTGTTTTCTGTAGGATAATCTAGAGAGACAACAAAAAAAAAATATTAAAGCAACTCATTTTCGGAGTTAATCAGTCAAATATCAGTCAGTCAGTCAGTCAGTCAGTCAGTCAGTCAGTCAGTCAGTCAGTCAGTCAATTAAGTTTGAGCAATAACATAATTTGAATCTTCATATATGATTTAGGGAGTAATTTTGTCATCTTGATTTAATAGCTTTGATTTAATCAGACACAATTTATATTGCACCTACTCATTCGCGTTTCTAGTTTAATTTCATAAATTGTAAGTACTTATTTTATTATAAGTACCTATTTAAACCAATTTTTGTGCTAATATTACAGATTTTCTTTATCTTTTTTTTTTGTGAATTAATGGCTTTACATTATAATACCTTTGAAATTGCCAGAACAATCAAGAAATATGTCGTCAAGCACTAGAAAGTTTAAATGCAAAATCAACCCTGATTCCATCTACTATATATGTGGAAAATTTACATTTCCACATCAACGAACAAATAAAACTTACTTCTTATAAAGAGCTTACTTAGCCTATTTTGGCATAAAATTGGGGAATCAAGAGAAATCGTAGGCTCCACATATAGCCTGCACTAAATGTATAGAAAGTCTTCGACATTAGACGAAAGGTTCGGATTCAAAAACACCATTTGGAGTTCCGATGGTAAGTTTATGATTTCATTAAACTACGTATTTTAGTCACTAGTATATTGTAAGTTACCTAAATGTTTTTATAATAGGTACATAAGCAAAAATGTACAAAATTTTTTTAATAAGAATCTCAAATATTGCATAAGGTAAAAATACACAGAAATGTTAAATCTTTGGGAGATAGCTTTTGATAAAATTCATAAAAACAGGTCTCTTGTCTCTTTTGATAACGCTTAAAATTTTTTCCATATCAGGTGTGGCGAGAGCCTATTAACCACGGGACCGATTGCTACTTTTCCTTTGCCACTTCTCCGGATTTCACCATGAAAAATAAATATTGTATCGAGTACCCAAATTTTGACACC
>JABUQX010011492.1:0-15000 GCA_015478945.1 Trachelipus rathkii | reverse complement strand
TGGAAGAGGAAGGATTCTACCGAGACAGATCCGGAGGGCTTTGCACGAGGACAAGGCGTGTACCCTAATCTCAGAGCTTGTGAGAAAGTTGAGAAATATATATATATATATATTATATATATATATATATATATATATTATATTATATAATATATTATTATATATATATATATATATATATATATATATATATGTCAGATATCAATCATTAAAATACGTGTTTCCAGTATTATTATTATTATTATTATTATTATTATTATTATTATTATTATTATTATTATTATTTATTATATTATTATTATTATATATTATTATTTATATATTATTTTGTGTTATGTTTTTTCTTCTAGTGCATGCGGCTGTGTGTGTCTTTGATCATCTTGGCATGCGGTATTGTCCGAAGGAAGCTTTAGATGTGAAATTAGGAGCATGTTTTTGGAGCTAAGTGTGATATATTTTTTTAAAAGTTTTTTTTTTATATGTTTACTAATTGCTTATTTCTTTTCTCTAGGCATAAAATAAAATTCCCTAATTTTTTTGTCCCCTCTTATTGATGTCTTGAATATTTTTTTAATTATTACATTGGCAAAGAAAAGGTATCTTCAGATGTGAAGTAAAACGAGTCTCTGGTACAACAGGTATATGATGGTAGCTGCATCCAGTGATTCAGCACAAAATTGTACATTGGAGAAGGTTGATTTACCTACTGTTGAGTAAATCCTATAATTTTCCTATTTTTATAGTTACCTCTAGCAGGTAACTAATATTAAAAGTATTTATTATGTTTCTTCTTCTGTGGAGTGGATCAGTACTTGTGTATTTTTTACTAAAGTACAATAGGACGAGGTGAGTCTATTTTGTTAGTTTTTTTCTACCACAATATATATATATATATATATATATATATATATATATATATATATATATATATTTATATATATATATATATATATATATATATATATATATATATATATATATATATAATATATAACAACTCTCAAAACAACCCCCACAATCCCACGAATCCCACGAATCCCCATCTTTACCCAACAACTCCCTCCCTTCCCCAAAACAACAATCTGACAGTCTCGCTAAACACTATGCCAACATCTCTCGAAAACCAACCCACCCCGATAACAGGAAAATAAAAAAACAACTCAGAAAACTCCAATTAGACCACACCCTCATACCCCCATTCACAACCAACATGACAATAGAAGCCATTAAAACCCTAAAAAATTCAACAGCGACAGGTCCAGACTCAATATCCAACCTACACTTAAAACACCTTGGAGAAAAAACAATTCTCCTAATCACAGAAATCTTTAATAAATCATGGCAGCTCAACTACATACCCCCAATCTGGAAGCAAGCATTCATAATTCCAAAACTCAAACCAAAAAAAGACCCTAACTCCCCCTCCTCCTACCGCCCAATTTTTCTGCTTTACTCCATTAGTAAACTGCTAGAGAAATTAATTCTAAACAAAATTTCCAACCCCATTACGCTCTCCCAGATTTCCAACACGGATTCAAAAGCAACCACTCTACAACCACAGCCTTCACTTCCCCTTACACAACACATAATTAATGGTTCAACCAATCACCTTCCCATAGATCTATACTCACTGCAATAGATAAAGTAAAGCATTCTATATCGTCCCCACACATATCCTTATTCAAAAAATTCATCCACATCCCAATAGAAAAAAACGACAAAAAATGGCTCTCCAATTTCCTCACTACCGTTTCGGCTAAGTCTCATACAAAAACAACCTCTTCCATTCGATCAATACAAAAATGGCGTCCCACAGGCGCCATTCTCTCTCCTTGTTTTGTTTAACTTTTTCACAGCAGATTTACCTACCCCAACCTACCAATCCACCAAACTTATAACTTACGCAGACGACATCAGTCTTATTTCCCAACACCCAGACGTAAACATAGCCACACAACATACCCAAGAATATTTACATCTATTAGAAAATTGGTTAAGCTCCAACAGAATGACAGCATCCCCCCTTAAATCCTCCATCACCCTTTTAACCACTGACCGTCACCAATCCTCCCTCCATCCTATAATCACCCTGAACAACAACCCCCCTTCCGTTAAACAAAACCTGAAAAATACTAGGACTTACCTATGACACACACATGACGTTTTCCCCCACATCGACCAAATCACTTCCTCAACCCAACGAAAACTAAACACCCTCCGAACCCTCTCTCAACACAACTTCAGCGACAGGAAACACACACTCAGCACAACTTATAAACAACCACCAGCATGGTTCCCAGCACTCTCAAAATCGAACACAAATAAATTACAAATTTCTCAAAATACAGCCCTCAGAATTATCACAGGCTGCCAAAAAAAAACAACCCAAATCCAACATTTACACGATGAAACTTCCATCCTCCCCATCTCCACACACTTGGAGATGGTGGGGACTCAATTCTATCAGAAAACACGTAATCCATCCCACCCTTGTCACCAAATTCTCTCCCACCCACCCCGACAAAGACTAAAATCCCCCCCTTCTTCACCAGCTCAATTCTATTACAACACATACAACATAATTCCTCCTCCCCCTCCAAATAGGTCATGGATTACACATATCCATACACATCTAACCAGCACATACCTGCTAAACCGCCCAAATAACAATTTACTAAACACCCCCGCCCCAAAACTCTCCCCTAGAGAAGAAACGCTGTCCAGAAGAGGCCAAATCGACCTCGCTCGGAGCAGATCAGGTCACCACCCGGGGCTCATGCATTATAAATACAGATTCAAACTAGACAACGTCACCTCCCCCTCTTGCGCTAGATGTCACAATGCCCAAGACACAATAGAGCACCTTCTTCTGGGGTGCCCTGCTTCTCGACCCGCCCCCGCACCGATTTCCCTATTAACCTCTTTACCTGACTTGTGAACCGCCCAGAGGCGGCAGCCGGCTTCCTGGAAGCAGTTTGGCCCTCCAAATTAAGGTTGGGCCAGGCGGCAGAAGATAATTATATATATAAATATAATTATATATATATATAAGATATATTAGATATATATATATATATATATATATATATATATATTATAAATAATATATATATTATATATATATATATATATATATATATATATATATATATATATATTATTATATATATATATAATATATATATATTATATATATTAATAAACTGTTGCTGTTTTTGAGGATATCTGGTTTTATAATGGGAAAACAGAACAAAGCTCTAAACATGCTTTAGAATAAATAAAGTTTTATGAAAATTTGTGTTATTAACATTATTTGTAGGTTGACAGCGTCGGTTATAAACATTTATATTGCTCTGCGTTGAAAGCACGTCCTGAAGAAACAAATTGTTCGTTAATTAATATTAACTTTCGATGTTTCGGGAAAACTGACTATTCCCATCATCAGAGCACTTGCAATATTATAATAAAGCAAATAATAATAAGATGCTTGGTGGCATGTAACCAATAAGAATCTATAAACGGTGCTATATCACATAAAACTTAATTGTTGTAAACACATGATAAAATTTAGAATAATTGTAGATGGAATGGGCGGCTGTCGCTATTGAGTGATGGGTTAAAGGTGGCTATGGAGATTAATTCTAAAATTTTTAAATCTGATTTGATATAAAATAGTGAAGTGGGTTGAATTTATAGGGTGATTTTTCGCGAAAGTGATTTCTAATCTGGAAAGATGGGATGTTGAAAAAATCCGTCTCTAGCGACAGCGGCCCATTCCATCTACAATTATTCTAAATTTTATCATGTGTTTTCAACAATTAAGTTTTATGTGATATAGCACCGTTTATAGATTCTTATTGGTCACATGCCACCAAGCGTCTTACTATTATTTGTTCTATTATAATATTGTAAGTGTCCTGATGATGGGAATAGTCAGTTTTCCCGAAACGTCGAAAGTTAATATTAGTAATTACGAACAATTGTTTCTTCAGTTGTGTTTTCAATCAAGATCAATCATAAATGTTTAATAAAGCGCTGTCAAACTACAAATAAATGTTAATAAAACAAATTTTTCATAAAGACTTTATTTATTCTAAAGATGTTTAGAGCTTGGTTCTGCTTTTCATTAATATATATATATATATATATATATATATATATATATATATATATAATTATATATATATAATAATATATATATATATATATATTATATTTATATATATATATATATATATATATATATTACTATTCTTTATCTCTTCCTTTTCCCCAGCATTGAAGGTAAGGTACTCAGCATATATCGGAAACAGAATAGTAAGTAGAAAAACATGACGCAAGTCGAAAGGAAAGCTTCCCCACACCCTCTCCTTAAATGCCAGTCCGTTGAAGCCAAAAATCAACCATAATGTTTTACAACACCGCGACAGATTTCCACTGTGGTATCTCATCAATTTAAGGGTTCATCCCCTGGGCCTGGGTCACAACCTTACCTCCTAGCAAAACCCCGTCATTCATTCTTGTTATGCACCTTTCTTCTCACCTCTGCCAAACTCACATTCCTTTCAATTTGACCCTCCTATAATGACTCAATCCACCTTTTCTTCGGTCTCCCAACCGGTCGATTTTCAGCACACCTACCACTAACCATCCGACTATCATCTATCTTTTAAATATGACCAACCCATCTAATACACTCTTGTTTACTCTCTCATTTACGCCTTTCCTCACGTCACTCAACTCCTTAATAGGTTCATTACTCATTTTATCAAGTCTTCTCACATGTTGCACACCCTTAAGATTATTCATCTGAACAAACGGCACCATAGATATGTACCCCTTATTTCACACCATAGTTTCCCTACTATGCATTAACACCAGTAACAACACACCCTCATGCAAAACCCTAGCACATTCGAGACCTAGTTCACTTGCACTCACCAATGGTTTAATTGCACCATGCCCATTTTTACCACTCATAACTTCCAACTTTTTTTTTTTTTTTTTAGATTACCACCACTCACGGGGTGGGCCCTTTTCCAGGAGGGGGCAGGAAATAAAATACAGGAAAACCAACCCAAGCCCAAGCCTAAAGCAAATCTCTTAGGTGAGCGCAGACGTGGGTTTTAAAAAAAGGAAGATTAAATACAGTTGGAGAAACAGAAGATGGCAAGGAGTTCTACAGAACAGAAGTGGCTGGAAAGAAGTAGGTATCACAACGAACGAGTCTGGGATTTTCAATGCTCACGCAAAATTCATGCGAGAGCATGGCACCCCTTGTATTACGAGGGCGACGCAATGGAGGTGGAATGCGAGCGGCCAACTCCCCTGAGCATCTACCGTTGTAGTACCTATATAAAAGAGATAGAGCGCCAACGTCACGTCGCAGAGAGTTTGAAAGTAGACGACAGTTTATTAGTCTCTTAGCTTTAGACTTAACTCTATTCAATAGAAGGGTGGAACAGGAGCCCCCCCCCAGATGTGAGAACAGTACTCCAAACAAGGGCGAATAAGGCCCTTATATAACTGGAGTAGCTGTGCAGAAGAAAATTCTGCAACCCATCATCATAAACTCCAGCCCTTTGAGGCCACCCTTAGCAAACTGCTGTGATATGAGGTTTCCAAGACACTTTTTTTATGACCAAGAATGTTTATGTTGTCAACAGGTGAGACGTTAGAACCGTCGAAGAAAATAGGAAAGTTAGGAGGTGTTTTTTTAAGAGGGAGATGCAAAGAAGTTGAGTTTTCAAAGAGTTAAATTTCACAAGGTTGCTGTGGCCCCACTGGGAAATCCCATCCAGGTCGACAAGAATAGAATCGAGGGAGCAGATTTGAAATGAGTGGAAGAATGGAGAGTTGAGTCATCGGCATAAGAGTGAACAGAGTTAGAAGTACAGCTGAGTAGATCGTTGATGAAAAGTAAGAATAAAGTTAGAGATAAAACTGAACCTTGAGGAACACCACAATTGACAGGAAAGGAGGAAGAAATCGCTCCATCAACGAGTCCTGATATGGAGCTGCCAGAAAGAAAACTAGACAAGAGTAAGCAAAGAGAAGGAGGAAACCCAAAGGAAGGGAGCTTAGAGAGTAATGACGCATGTCATACTCGATCAAAAACTTTTGACATGTCGAGCGCCACCACACAAGACTCCCCACAGTCTCTAAGGGCAGAACACTATAAATCAGTTAGATAGGATAGTATGTCACCAGTTGACCTCGAGCGTTGAAAGCCATACTGATGATCTGAAAGAAGGAAATGAGACTCCAGATGATCCAGGAAATGAGAGTTAAGGAGATTTTCAAAGATTTTAGATAGAATACAAGTGAGAACTATAGGACTTTAGTTGGAAGGATCAGAGCAGCTGCCCTTTTTTGGGATTGGCTGGATTTGCTCGCTTCCAGCACTGAGGAAATGTACTAGTATTAAGGCATAGAAAGTAGAATTGAACGAGGACAGGGGCCAGCTCAGAAGAGCACTCCCTCAAAACACGGGGAGGAATGCCATCTGGGCCACTAGCCTTCCTGACGTTCATAGATCTCAGAATCCTACGCACCCAATCATGCGTAATCGCTGGAAGAGTCATAGGGAACCTGAGAGAAGAAGCAGGAGGAGGGATGCCGGAATCGTCCAAGATAGAATTAGATGAAAAAATAAGGCCGAAGAGATTAGCCTTTTTAGTAGGAGAGTTTGCTACAGAACCGTCAGAGCGAATAAGTGGGGAAAAGGCAGATTTACAAAAGTTATTAGAGATGTTTTTGGCAAGAGGCCAGAAATATTTATCAGTAGGAGAGCCAAGTAGGTTGTCGCACTTTCTTTTAGTGAAAGCGCGCTTAGCCTATTGAATAAAAGCCCTGCAACGATTCCAAGCAGAATAGAAATTAGTAAGAGTGATAGGAGAACGAGAGTTTTTCCATGCCTGATAGGCAATGTCTCTCTCCTGAATGGAGCGAGAACATTCTCCATCGAACTATGGATTTTGTGGAGAAAAAGATTTAGTTGAAGATGGAATGAACCCGCTCATACCTTCGACGATTACGGCCCCTACCTTTTCAGCAGTGAGAGAAGCGTCCTCCGAGTCAAAGCAAGAGTCACTCCAAGCATAGTTTGCAAAGAAACGACGCAACGCCAAAAAATTAGCCCGATTAAAGTTTGGGGCATGGTGGAGCTGCTGGAGAAAAAGTTTTAAAATTAAGAGCTACAAGATTGTGGTCAGAGTTACCGATAGGAGGGAAAATAGTGTATTTATATCGAGAAGGAGTAGTGGTGAAACCTAAATCAAGCTTCTTCAAGAATTGGTTAGGATCTGGTTTTTAATTATTGCTTAGCGAGAAACGCGAAAGCGTTATCGATCATCCCGACGGGCTCGAGCATTTGTCGATCCGCTCACACGATCGATTACGTCATCAAATACGAAAGTAGTTTTTTAAGCAACGCGCCTACCGATATGAAGCCCACGGTGGAAAGACTATTGTTTTATTTGAAAGATAAAAAAATATTTTCGAATAGTGGAAAAGTGGCCGAAAAAAGAAAAACATGATATCACAGACACAGCAGATGATGATCCATGTCCATCTATATCATCAACTTCTACCTCTTTTAAACACAACTTGTTCATCAGCATACACTGTTTGAAATAACTTGATAAAACAATGATTTGGGAAATTAATGATGGAAGATAGAAAAGCACAGAAATTCGTTTCAAAATTGGGAATTGATGATTGTGGACAATCTGCCATTTCTTTTGTGAAGGACGATTGATTTAAGGAGATTAATAAATCACTGATATGTCCACAATATAAATAATTTCCATTGAAGGGAGCGTTTTACTCTTCAGAGGTATATTCCCCACAATATATAAAAGGTAAAGAACAAAATACACTTCAAGCTGCAAGAAATTCAAGCAATATCATTAACATCAGATACTTTGACTTGTCATATAAACCAGAGGGAAAGCGTTAGCTTAAAAGTTATAGTCAGGGCATTGGATGTTGATAAAGATTTTCAAAGGAAGGGTGGAACATTACAAATCAGTAGTTTTAGTGGTCTTCAATCTGCAGAAGAATATATGTCTAAAAAGTGAAGAAACACTTAAAATAATAAATATTTAAAAAAATGAAAATATTTCACGTTGTGTCCTAAGATAAACTCAGCCAAAACATTACAAAAGGTATGAGAGCGACAGGTGTTATAAATGAATCATGTTTTATTCATTCCTTACAGCTTGGTAATCTTTAATTGATTTTCTCAAAAAATAAAATTTTAATATTTAATTACTTATGTAGAAATTGTAGGTTCATTTTTAGTTGTAATCGATGCGAGTGTGGGGCTACAACTAAGATTAACGGAAATTCAAAAAATCGTAACTTGCCATATTCCCAAAGCTTATCCAAGATTGGTGGAAACAAGAGCAATATCAGTTTATTATGCCCTGCAAAGGATTCATGAGCAAAAAATTGCAATATTATATATATTCTTCCAAATTCGAAAAGCAATCTAAAGATATTCTTAAATGCAAATTCACTGGAAGCTAATGGAGAATATAATTAGATTGTTACAACCATTTGAAGAATTAACTAAAAGAGCGATTGATGATGATGTAGATTTTCTTTTGTAAAACCTGCAGTTAATGCATTGCAAAATATTTAGCAAAACTTGGAAAGATAGCGGTGTAAAAACTATGAAAGATGAAACTTTTAAATTTCTCATTACTAACGTTTTGTTGTTTTTGTGGGTACCTATTAAAGAGAAGAAACTTATTTACTTGCAACAGTGTCTAAATCGCTCCACATACAAATTAGCTTTGCGGCTTTGATATTATGATTAGATCAAAACAAATTTGTATGGCTCAAAGAAGAAGTAAAAGACTTTATAAAAAGCTAAGCTAAACGAGATATTACATTAAGGTCAATTCTGATGAACAATGATCAATACATGATCAGTCCGTATACAATTGTCAGCGGATGAAGAATCTGAAAATGAACGGCAGATATTGATAAGGAAACCACATTCAATTTCTGGAAGTGCTTTGATGACATGCTACAAGAAAAATCGTTAGAAGAAATGAAGAATATTTAGATACAATCAAACCAAGTGGACTGATCAAAGGAGAAAAAAGTTTAAATGCAAACGTAGAAGCAGCCAGTGATGAGAAAACAACATTGAATTGAAAATACCTATTCAAACTATTTGAGGATAAATATTTGCAGAGACCACTTATGGAACGAAAAATCGGAGGTAAGCTGATCCACTGCTATGGTGAGAAGAAGAAAAGCTCTGTTACGATTGCATCTACCTGGAATTAGCTAGGAAAGTAGTCTCTTCTGCTCCACCTTCAAGTGTAGTAGCGAGGCGGGAGTAAATGTTTAGCCAGCCAGGAAATATTTAATACAAGTAAAAGGATCGCTTGCTCAACATAGCATGATCGAGCATCTGTTCTTCATCATTAAGTTTAAGAGCAACTGATTTTAACATAATTAGAGAATGGTGTTACCTAAAATAAGCAATGCATAAGCAGTTAACTCCTTTCACTGACTTTGCGCCTTAACAATATATTTAAATTTTCTCAAAAATTTTCTAATTGTGATACTCTATAAAGTATCGATAACAGCTGTATATATATATATATACTATAATATATATATATATATATATGTAGGTATATATATATATATATTTATATATATATATATATATATATATATATAATATAATATAATATTAGTATATTTATTAGTATATATATATATATAGTATATATATATATAAATATATATAATATATATATATATATATATATATATATATATATATATAATAATATGGATATATAGTAATATATATATATATAATATAATTAGAATATATATATATATATATATATAGTGGGGATGTATTATATATATATATATAATAATATATATTATAATTAATATATATAAATATTATAATATATATGTATATAATATATATATATATATTATAATATATATATATATATAGATATGTATATATAATATATTATATATATATATATATAATATATATATTACCGGTGTTACAGGGGGATATTATTCATTTCTTACCCCCACAAAACCAAATGTTAATCATGACTGTATTTTGGTTTGCTCATAATATTGGTCATTAGTGTAGTTGGAAAATGGGTCTTCATTCATTTGGAAGGAGTAAGCTTTATTTACTTAGGATTTTTTTAATACAAAAAACATTGTAGTAGTTCGGTGCGAGGGGGGGGTTGGGATATTTATGATATGAGTATAAAAAAAGCATCCTGCAGAATATACTCTTGTTTGATATTTGAAGGCCAACCAATATATATATCACCCATTCTATCAAGTTTAATTACCACATTATCTGAAAAAATATATCAGAACTTCTAAGGTATGATTATGTTATGAAGATGTTAGAAAATAATATCTATTTGACTAATAATTATTGATATATGAAGGTTAATATATGATGTTTAGGTTTATAAAGTAGTTTTATGTCTTCTTTTGTAGGAGATCTCTCCATTCAAAAGACACATAAAACCCTCACAGATAATTGACCAATTAATAGGGTAGGTCTTCAGTTTATTATTTTTTTATTCAATGTTAAAAGGTCATATAAGTTCTTATATATTTGTCATGCAGGAGAAATATAACAGAGTCATATTTAGTTATCATTAAATTCACGTTTTCAAAGGCTCACTAAAATTGAAACTATAATAAATTTACTATTTCATACTGGATGAACAATACCAATAATATATGTGTTGTTTGTATTTCCTCCAGGTTTTTTTGTTTGAGTTTATGTTTGATTGAGAGACCAGTTTTTGTTGTGTTGCCTTATGTTTCATGTTAATATTGAATCTCTCAGTTTTATTTTAGACAAATCATTGGTCTTAGGATTAGTCTTGTCTAAACAATTCTATAATCCGCTTGGACAATTCATTTTGCCGGATACTGGGGATTCTTTGAGAGGCAACAAAGTTATTTTTAAGATAGCGGTATAGCGTTAGCTGAACATTGAGCTGGTTATTTATTTCAAGGGTCTTAATGGAAAAATTATTAAATTAAAGTGGCAAGGGTCATCTTCTATTGTCAATTCACTGTCGTGGTTGGAGATATGCCAAGTGTGGAGGGGTCATTTCAATTCATGTCGTGGGTTTGGAGTCGATAGTCTTTCAAATTATGTTCATAACCATGTCGTGGTTGGAAGATTAGTTTAAATTTGTTTCCTATGTTGATGTTAGTTGTTTCATAGAGGGAGATTTATGGATCTTTTTAATTTCCAAAAAAACAATTAACTAATAAAGAAAAGGCCTTATAGTACTGAAAATTATAATAACACGGACACTTGACCTTAAATTGTGTTTTTGTAAATATTTATTTAGAATTTCGTTACTTTACTTAAATAAAAGTAAGAAGTATTCTTTCTCTTCATTATCCGCTGTCTTACTTATTTATTGTCTTATTTACTTATTTAATGTGTAGGTATTTTATTTTTGAGGAGCAGATACTGTTTTTTTTTACATCCCCTTTGTTTTAACATCATTCAAGGGAATTTCACCATCACCGATGTTTCGTTACTGTTATCCTTTCTCTAATGTTAATGGTTCAAGAATTCAAGTGATCATCATTTCCTTCTACTAACCTCGATCTTTCTTTTCGGACGAATATCCGAAGGTACGGGTACACGAGCAGTCCCTGTGTCTTACCCGCGTTGGAGTAAAGTTTAGGCTCTGCGCGCTATCCGGTGGCCACGGAGGGGGAATTAAACAGCTTCGCCTGTTTTCCAATTTCATTTCTTACATCTCACGGATCTTGCATCAAGACTTCTTCCAACGGAAGGCCATTTGGTCTTGAATTGACGTGTTTGGGTGGTCGGTCAAGCTCTTCGGGGGCACGCACTTGTCAGGAATACTTCCCTCCATGTTTCTGATTAAGTTCCTGCTTGAGTAAAAACCACAAAAGGGTTTGAACTTTGACTCTCCCTTACATACCGTTAATTTAAGTGGCGCCCGAACAGGGACTGTTCGGGTTGTGCCAATGTATCTTTTGAATTTCGACATTTCATCTATCCTACATTCTTGAGCCAACTGTTCGGGGTGTGTTTAATTCATCTTTCCGGATTCGACTTATCATCCACCTTGAACCATCTTTTGTTAAATTTAAGTAAAGTAAAAGGAAACTCATGTATATCGTCAGTAATAATTCATTGTAAATAGTTCATATTACGATACTATACCATACCATATACGGCGTGTGTTTTGAATTGACCTTGCTTTGCTCTATTTTTGAAATAAAGTCTTGTTGAATTAAAATATTTTCAGATAGGAACGTACTAACATAGCTGAACTAATAGGTATTGTTAGGAATTTTCGCAACCAGCGTTTTCATCTCTTGATATTTTTATAATCGTCGCTGTAAATTTAGTTATTCTATAATTTTAAGTTGTTACTGTGTTGGTATATAATTAGGAAATATTATCAGAGGTGGATATCATGGCCACTAATATTGATAGGGAAACTCAGGAGCAGCTGGCCCAGTTTGTAGCAACTGAGCTTGAACCTCTTGAGTCTCTTTTGCAAAAACCACCAGTAACCATAACACCTTCAGGGGAAGAGGTTGTTCTTGCTAGCAATGTTAACAAAGTAATTGAGGGTTTAAAAGGTCATTTAGGGCATATGCAAACCAACAAGCTCAAGCTTTGGTATCCGAACCCTTTAATAAAGTGGCACCAATTGCACAAAGCCATCCTCAACAGAAGTCGTGGGATGCGGATGTTGCGGATAGACGGTTGCGTTCCAGCAAGTATTATGTATCAAATGTTCCAGAATTTAAACCAAAACTAAATGTGGTTGGGAGTATGAACCAAGAAAACAATCCAGAACCAGTAGTTAGTAGTGGTTCTACAGCAGTGAAAGCGTCGGTGTCACAGGGAGATCGTATTTGGTCCACTCCTAAGGTGACAACTCAACCAATTTTTACAAGTGATAGGTTAGCCAATGATGTAGAAAGGAATCCACCTAATCCTAGTTTCGTTTTTCCACCTCAATCACCTCGACAAGATACTTTGCAACAACAAATTCGTCTAATGATGCAAGCCATTCTGTTGCTAACTGAATTAGTTAAAACATCACAAAAAACAAAAGTCTTGGATCCCGGCAAGTATAAATACGAAGCCGATCAAGATTTTGTTCAATATTTAATACATTTCGAGGCTTACTGCTCTCATAATTACCCGAAATCCCCACAACAATGGTTGAGATATCTAGGAAGACAGTTAGAGGGGGACTTTTTACAATTATATAATTTAATACTTAAGAATGATCGGAATTACTACTCGGTTAAAAATACTTTGGTAAAATGGTATCAACAGAAGGAGAAAAGAAAAGATCAGTACAGACTTAAGGCTTATCACTCAGCCGTATTGACGAAAGGTGAAAGTATTGGAATGTTTGCGTTGCGGCTGGAACAATTAGCCACTAAAGCGTACAACGGCTTAGATATGCGCGAGCATACCTCTCTTAGGGAAGCTTTTCTTCTAAGTTTACCACCTTATGTGGAAAAGAAAATTAGGGAGTATTTATTGGAAAACGAAGATATATCATGTAAATTACCATGGAGGGAAGGAAAATAGTATCATTGGCAGATAATGTATGATCATGCAATATTACAAAGGAAAAGAGGGAGGGGTTACAACCCTCTTACCCCAACAAAGATTTTATAAAACCAAACTTTGATACGAAGAGGCAAACTACAAATGATCTAACGAGGGGACTGGAGATAGAAATAGATAAATATATTTTGTTTGGAAACCTAGATGGGCGGAAATGCCTTATAAACATACGAAGAAACAAAGGAGGAATTACCCAAATCTTCGTTCCAATATGAGAATCCGAGGAATTCAACATAATTCAAATAAGAGGGAAGAAAATATAGAGTTTAGTCCTGGTGACGATGTCATATAGAGTGCTGTTCCTCTCTCGTCCGTCATATCATAAATTACCATCTCAGGTGCCCTATTGGCCTTTGCTCTGATAGTGATTCAGTACATTTGATCGGGTGCATGGGCATCCTAGAAATGCGATGCTGTTAGGAAGGCGGAGTGGACCCCTCTGGATAAGGAATAAGGAGATAGGCATTCGCTTTCCGCGAGTTTGAGCGTTCCAGGAACTCGATGAGCCGTGAATGTATAAGTCACAAGCAGAATGATGTCAATTGTGCTAGGTGTGATGATGTCTCTGCTGGCTGAGTTCGTTCGACTATCTCTCTCGAACATATACTCCCCAGGTCACATCAATATTGACTTGAGACTATCATTGTTTCTTTCTCAGTGTGGGAGAAGTGTGTGGAGCGCGCATATGGTTAACCTTTCCGAAAAAAAAGGAAGCGCTCTTGATCATTCTAACATATCGCCCTTATAGCTCTAAACCTGTATTTATCTTAAGATTATCTTTGAACCCTTCCTCATCATGGTGAGTAGTAACTACAGATTCTCTATAGAGCCATCTGGAATCTCATTTCCTTCTGTATTCTCCCGCAGTGCGCCCTAGACGGCCCCGTTATCGCCAGTCACGGGCCCGATTGGAGTTGATACCGCTCAACATATCGCAGGATATACGCCGTTAAGTGCTTTCCTACATTAACGTGTAAAGGTTCGCAATGAGATGATAAATCTTCCGCTCCTTCAACCACAAACATTAAGACGTTGGAAAGTCGGGTAGGCTCAAAACGCCAAAACTTGCAAACAAAATAGTAATTCACCCTCTTCTTCCATTTCTAGTCTCTAAGGCTCAAAGGAAGCAATTAGTAAAGTTTTACCAGGAAATAAATTAAAAGCGGTGGCGGGTTGTTCTAATTAGCTCTCTAGACATAATCCCCCTGGTGCAATGAGTTGAGTGACAACCCCCAGGTGAGAATCGTCATAAATCTTAACACGTAATAATGCTCCACAGGAATGAGCCAGCTGTTGGCCACCGACGAGTAACAACTGCAACC
>JABUQX010011491.1:30000-47500 GCA_015478945.1 Trachelipus rathkii | reverse complement strand
ATAATATATATATATATATATATATATATATATATATATATATATATATATATATATATATATATATATATATAATATAATAATAAGATTTATATAATATAAATATATATATATTTAACTATAACTCTTATATAAAAATATATCTAAAAAAAATAATGGTATATAATATATATATATATATATATATATATATATATATATATGAGCCAGAGTCAAAAACAAAACTTGCATTTGACTTGCATAATGTATGTTACATCAAACATTATGCAAAGAATGGATCCCGAGAACGAATACTCCATGATCTTACTCGTATAATAGTTATAGCTTTAGTAGCAGGAGTAGTAATGGTGGTAAAGTAGTAGTAGTAGTAGTAGTGGCAGTAGTAGTGGCAGTAGTAGTAGTAGTAATGGAAGTATTAGTACTAGTACGGAGTTGTCTGTATGCTGAACATAAACTAATATATATCTTACCATGACGTAACAATTTATTAACTTGTTTAAAGTTATTATTTTAAAGGGGACATGTTCACACTCCAGAACATATATTAAAACTAATCATTCCAACAACAAATCCCTTGTTCTTATATCGTCTCAATAAATAACGTCTCAGCATAAGAGGCTATGATTGGTTCATTACAACCAATCACAGTCAAGGAAGATAAATTAACATAAGATAAGGGGTATATGTACAAAGCCCACAACATTTTCAGTTTCGCACTGTATGTCAGGCATAAAGATGGCTCTCAATAGCTGAAGACAGGTGATTATTATATACTGCTATTTATATTTATATCCTGAGTTGTTTGTTATTTATCATCCACAGACACGCACACACACAGACATACATTATTATTTATATTATTATTATACAACTGTTTAACAAACATTTAATCAGTGCTTCACTTAAACATATACTTTACGAAGAGACTTTTAATGTGGTACAGAACAGGGTGGAATAGTTCCTCCTGGAATATCACAGTTTACCTCAGATGATTTTACAATTGAAAATAATTTTACGATATATCTATCTGCTATTGTAACATGATGCAATTTCTCACACCCCCATCACTGGTATATATATATATATATATATATATATATATATATATATATATATATATATATATATATATATATATATATATATATATATATATATATATATATATGAAAACATTTTAACTGATTTGGTGTTAATGGCTTGATAAAATTTTCTAAATGCATGCAAGCATTTCCAGTACACTTATGTAAAAAATACAAAATTACTTTTAAGACATCAGTATAATTCATTTACCCTTTATTATTATATGGAAATGTATTTAATTACTTTAATTATTGATCAGATGTGATACAACATATTTATAATAAATACTTACATTGAGGAATAATTATTGATTTGGAAAATACTCGTTTGGTTAGGTTTTTAAATTTCGAGATATTGTAGGATCTAGCGAATGCTACTCAAGCTGTTGATCCTAAGAGTACTGGAGCAAGACTGGCCGTCTGAGTGGATATTCACTTCATATAAAGTACCAAGCTGGATCTATTAGGTGTTGCCTAATTACAGATACATGAACTACTGGCAGAATTTCACTAGAATAGATAATAATTAATTCACTAGATTTATAGTAGGTCACGTGAAGCCCAACTCGAGCGCGCCCGCAAGAGCGCCCCGGCGCGGAACCGAAGCATGAGCCCGCTGGCGCAATATTACTGAGCGGCCTCGAAAATATTTTCTATATGAGATGTTATTGTAAACTTTTATTACATCATTTTGTATTATCAAATAATCCGTTTTCTAAATTGAGTCTACCATTTATTTCATACTTAAACATTTTTTAATTTTATTTATAGAAAATTCTGTTTCACTAATAATGTTTCTTGAAAAACATTTAGCTTTGAAAGAACATTTTGTTTTGTGAAAAACAATTTGTTTTTATCTACCTTAAAGCTAAAACTCCATATGGCAATAGATCAAATAGCCACAAAGTGACCCCCCCCCGGCCCTCTTTGCGCTACGCCTTTACGGCTTTACTGCTTTAGGGTCTGTAAAACATGATTTACAGACCCGAAAGCTGTAACTCGATAGGGACGGTAGAGCAGATAGTCCTGAAGTGACCCCCTCCCTAACCCGCTTTGCTGCACGTCTTTACGGCTTTACTGCTTTAGGGTCTGTAAAACATGTTTTTACATACCCAAAGGCCGTAACTCCATAAGGTCGTATGGCAAATAGCCAGGAGGTGACCCCTCCCATTCCTTTTTGCGGTACGTCTTTACGGCTTTTCTGCTTTAGGGTCTGTAAACATATTTTGCAGACCCTAAAGCTGTAAGTCCATAAGGAGTTAGAACAAAATGAATCGATGTCAGACCCTCCCCCTCCCTCTTTGCGGTACGTCTTTACGACTTTACGGCTTTAGGGTCTGCAAAAACATGTTTTTACCGGCCATAAAGCTTTAACTCAATAAGGTAGTAGAGCAAATAGCCCCGAAAGAACCCCTCACTCACCCTGATATACGATTTTGCTTCACCGCTTTAATACTTTACGCCCTTGGTTCACTGTTACAACTCTTATTTGACCACCCATTTTTGTTTATTATATATCACACACACACACGCATATATATATATATATATATATAATATATAATAATAATAATAATAATAATAATAATAATAATAATAATAATAATAATAATAATAATAATAATAATAATAATAATAATAATAATATAATAATACGAATAATAACACGAATAACATTACAAATACCAATGAAACAAAAATAATGTAGTATTAGTAAAATCTACATCACATTCTCAAATATTCCGCCGCGACACTCACTGCATTTCTTTGCACGTCGAAGTACTGCACTTGTTGCCTGTCGGAGTACGTCTTCACGTTTCCTGTGTAGGTAGCAGCGTCCATTATGCGGTCATCTAGGTCATCCTTTGTTGCAACTCTCATTCTGTATACCTCTGACTTCATCCAACCCCAGAAACAGAAGTCCAAAGGGGGAAGGTCTGAAGACCGTGGTGGCCACGGAAGGGGACCACCACGGCCTATCATGTTGGAAATACTTGGCTCTCCGTGTAGCCAGCGAGACGTTCCGTGGTTGAACTGGTAAGGTACGTCGCAAAATCGCGAAATACTTAGCACCCGTCATCCTGCCATGTAAAATAACCGGGCCGATCAAAATGTTGTCGATCATCCCACACCGTACATTCACAGAGAACCGCCTTTGGAAATGTGTTTCCACTGTACCGTGTGGATTCCCTTCCGACCACAGATGCGCGTTGCGTGTGTTGTTGATCCCACAAAGGGTGAATGTGGCTTCGTCTGTATACAATACATATGACAGTATGGCACGATTAGTAAGTATCCACCTGTCGCCTTCATGCAGTGATAGGACAGCCTGTATTCATACTTGTGCTCTCGACGTAATGTTCGCAATACACGTGTTCGTGCAATGCCCAAACGTGCAGATATTCAGCGTGTGCTTGTTGTTGGGCTACGATTCACCATGGCAAGAATCGCTTCCTACTCCTCCACATGGTCTTGACGACCACGCTCCGATGTAATATGCAAACTGGGGAACTGACCACGTTCAGGCAACGTATTGTAGATCTGGCTAAAAACTCTACGATCCGGGATTCAACGTCTAGGAAAGCGTCGATGGTATTCCACTACAGCAGCAGGGGCACTACCATTACAGTATCTGTACACATACATCATATCTGCATATTCGGCACTAGTAAAAATATGCTGCATTTCCACCGACACTTGTACGACCACTAACACCGATATCTTGTCAATAACTAAACATTCACGTAGTCTTAGTATAGTGTGAAGTGGTAAAAGTTAAAATTACGTTGCATATCTTCCTTTCTTACGTTGATGCATTTTTAGAATATTAGGACATGGGTTTCCAATATTCTTAATTACTATTATTAATTAATTATTTAATAATTAATTATAATAATATTCTTAATAATTATAAATTAACTATTTAATAATTAATTATAACAATATTCTTAATAATTAATAATAATTAATTAATTAATTATTAATGTTCTTCGACGCGCAGAGAAATGCAGTGACTGTCGCGGCGGAATATTTGAGAATGTGATGTAGATTTTACTAATACTACATATTTTTGTTTCATTGGTATTAGTAATATTATTCGTATTATAATTCGTATTATTATTATTATTATTATTATTATTATTATTATTATTATTATTATTATTATTATTATTATTATTATTATTATTATTATTATTATCTGTATTAATATTATCATTACTCGTATTCATAGTATTGTTAATATTACTAGTATGTGTAATAATAGTGGTATGGGTCAGTTAATCCCTAATACTGTATTATTCATAACATTATGATTACATTTTAATTACACATAACCCCTTATGCTGATTCTGGACGTACATAAACTATTGTGCGGTGTAATATAAATTTAAGGTTGCCATTCTTTCTTTTTGTACATTGATGCATTGCACATAAGGTATTGCGTATCAAAGGTTTCTAATATTCCCGCTGCACTTCGCTAAAAAATCTGGTGCCAAATCAAACAGTATTATAACATGTACATCCGATCCAATATGTAAACCGGTATAACACGGTAACCATGCAGAGTAGGACATACGTTTATATGAACATTTGTGCTCGCAATGACCTATTGAGTCACCACCAGCAATATTGACGTTTCACGGGACACCGTATATATATATATATATATGATATATATATATATATATATATATATATAGTGATGTCTACATATATATATATATATATATATATATATATATATATATATATATATATATATATATATATATATATATATATATATATATATATATATATATATATATTCTTTATGTAGAGGTATTGTAAAGAATTTTTCACTTAAAAATATTTTTATTACATATTTAGTATGTTTTTTTTTAAATATACAATTCGTGCAAACTTATAAATAAACTTCACCTCCATCTACAAACATCTTGGTGCTCTCCTGGCGGAAATGTAACATATCCTCCAGATATCTCATTTCTTATAGTTGTTATTAGATAATTGATCAACCTCTGCTTTGTACGTGTATCAAGATCTTGGTCGGATAAAGTACGTATCTTAGATGAAATTTTTAGATGAATAGGTAGAGGAATTTTCATTTTAAATCACTCCACGTTGACTACATATGTTTTATACATATTATTCATTTCTATAATTTTCTCCATATGACCGTCTAACATAGGGATCATATTATCATACTTTAAAGTTATATCGAAGTATGTAGTCTCGTGCCTCTCTTTCACAGCGACCGATGCTCCTATAAGGTGTCCATGTACGTTATCAGATGCACATATACTATGCATTTTGGATGGGTCACGAGATGTGTAAGGATGTCTTATCGAAAAATCTTATGTATAATTAGAACATGTGTACCATGTTTTTAAAATAAACCAACACCGTTGAATACAAGTTATAAGTCCCATAATAACACCTTTAAATGTATTTATTACAAACACTGTTCATGCTACGAGGGCTGGTGTATAACTGAATATCAAATTCAAGGATATATATCCTGTCACCGTGAAATTCGTGATGTCATAAACATAAATTTTCCTGAAACTTTAACTTTTCAGTTATATTTCTTTATATATATATAATATATATATATATATATATATATATATATATATATATATATATATATATATATATATATATATATATATATATATATATATATATATATATATATATATATATATATATATATATATATATATATAAGAAAAATAAGTTTTTAAGGGAAATAAAATCACGTTTTCATTTTAAAGCATTTATTACATAATTCGAAACTACATAGTCATTAACATAGAAATTTTTATCATCAAATATATTTACAAATTCATTAAAACATACATTGTTTAAAAACCATATAAGGAAATAAATACAATAGACTCCACATAAATTAGAGTATGATGGCTGAACAGGGTGAGACAGTTTTTATATAATTTAAATTATTATATTTTAGAAATGAAATGATATAATGATTACTCAATATAATTTTTAAATCCAAAGAATCAATCAGGTAAATAGCGCCATTTTTCACCCAATATACTGAAACCCAATGTCCTCCTGTTGTAATGTGACGAGGTGAAGTATTGAATTCAAAACCAGTATCCCTCTCCAGTTTCACAGAACTTACTTCGTTAATAGCAAAGACTCCTATAAACCGTGGTTCATTTTTAAACACCGTTTTTATTCATCTTCATTCATCTTTAATAATTCAAAAACACGTTGCGTACTCTGTCAATTTCAATGAGCTGAGGATGATCCAAATAAACCAATACGGTGATGGGTGATTGCAGACTTCCTCCGAAGGAGAGACTTAACCCTAATGTCCCCTTTCTTAAAATCTTTAAATGACTCTAGTTACAAGCTGAAAGATCTGCTGTAAGATCGCAAGCATATAAATTACTATTCTTAGCATATTCTTTCAAAATCTAATCCTGTTCCGCTATAGTTGCATGAAACAGTGTTAACTATTAAGTCGTAAAAAGGTCGTGAACATAGAGACTGTGATCTATTTTGTATAACATTTCATAGTCACGACAGTAGTAGGAAGGGAAACTGCACGACGATGTGTCAAAATGACCAACGGTTATTACCTTAGCCTTGACCTTTATCTCGTCTATTAACTCTGCCTTTGACCTTTTGGCATTGACCTTTTGCTACTTTTTTGACCCAAAATTTTACCTGACCTTACCTTTTTTGCCCTTAGCCCTTTTTGGGACTTTACCTTTTTTTCGACCACCCCTTCCGTCTTCCATGGGTCATTTTGGCCCCACGGTATTTTTCCGCGCAATCTCTTAATTGTTGGAACCCCAAATTTTTGAGAACCCTAAATTTTTGCAGGGTTTAATTTTGAGAACCCAATTTTTGGCCAACCCTAATTTTTTGAAACCCTAATTTTTTGGAACCCTAATTTTTCGGCAACCCTAATTTTTGCAACCCTTCGAAAAGGTTGCGCCAACCGTTGCGTTAGCACCGTTGTACGTATTGCCCCCTATTTTGCGCCCCCCCCTAATTTTTTCGACCATGGTCAATTTTTCCCACGGTAATTTTTTGATCTTCATTTAGGGCTTAGCCCTATATTTTGATGTTCTTTACCTTGTTTGACCATGATATTCGGCCTTAACCTTGCCATATACCATGGTCATGTTGCCCACTCGTAATTTTGCCACACCTAGCCTACACCCAGCCTCCATATAGCCTACACCCAGCCTTACACATAGCCATACCCAGCCTTACACATAGCCGACAGCCCACGCGCTCCGCAATCCACACCAGCCGACGACAGAGCCTACAGCCAGCCATTACACCCAGCCTGCGCATATGGCGGCACGCGCCGCACATGCTGTCGCGTGGCCTGCCCGAGGGCGAGCGTCACCGCTGATCCTGTTCGAGCATTAGCGACAGCTACAGCTATGATGCGAGCCGTTATCCTGTACCAGCTACACCTACAACCTAGCCTCCAACTCAGCTTCACCCACCTTCACCTACACCTACACCTAGCTTCCACCAGACTCCAACCTACACCTACACCTACACCTAGACTCACCAACTTCACCTATCGGACCACCTATACCTAGCCTACCACGTGCCCCACAACCTTGCATGGCCAACTGTATGGTTCAACTTGATGACGTCATCTTTGTCGGTTCATGCTTGATTGACTCAATTTATTGCATGGTTCAAACTTGATGGTTCCCAATCAACGTAAGAAGTATCTAGTGATGTTCTATTAAGTGTTTCTATTATATATATTATTAGATGAGTGCCAGCGTGAGGCCAAGTGAGTGCCAATTGGATGCCAATGAGTGCAAGTGAGTCCAGATGAGTGCCAATGAGTGCCACATAGTGCCAAGTGAGTGCCACATAGTGCAAGTGAGGCCACTTTTTCAAGCCTTGTCTAGGCCTCCCTGAGCCCGAATAGCCTTAATAGCTGTCTTCCCCCTAGTAAAAGTCTTGATTATATCTATATATATCTATATTGCTAGGATGCTTCCTACTATGAGTTATTATTTTTCTAACACTTATAGCACGACAGAATATATATCCAAAGAGTTACACATTGAGACAGTGAACGCAAACGTTCAAATTCCGAGTCCGCGTCCGCATATCCCGCTTTCGTATACCGCCTTCGCTGTGCCGCCCGCAGGCGCAAATATATCCCCCGCCCGGCCGCGGCGTCCTCAGACGCAAGAATTCCCGCGTGAACGAAAAGATATATGATCAATGCAAAACTATTCAAAGAATTTCGTTCCAAATATACTATGAGTATTCATTTTTACTACAATGTACGAAATATTTATAAAAAACATATTACTTACATACCTAAACAGTTAAATCAGTATATATCTAATAGAGTGTTATTACCTAACACCCAAGGATTAGTATGCTGTTGTTTTACTGCCTTTAGCTGCCTTAAACTCATTTTTAGTCTCTAATCTCTATTATATGTTATAACATTACATACCTTAAATCAGGTAAATCCAGTAAATTCAATTAGAGGGTTACCTAAGGGATTTAGCTATGCTTTTGTTTTACTCCTTACTGCTTTAACTCACTGTTTTACTGCTTTAATTTACTGTTTTACTGCTTGAACTCTCTGGCTTTACTGCTTTAACCTCTGCGTTATGCTTTACTTTCTGCTTACTGCTTTTAGCTTTCGCTTACTGTTTTAACTCATTGCTTTACTTTTTTAACTCTATATATATATTTTTTATATACTTTATTATTATTATTTTTAATACTTTTATTTATTAATTATTTTTATTATTTCTATTTTATTTTTAAATTACTTTTATTTTTAATGTAAGAAAAATACACAATCACATAGCGATATATATAGCTATTTTATTTTTAATAAAATGTACGGAAAATTTATTAAAAACATGTACTTTATTGCCTTACAGCTTTAATTAATCTCATTATTCATTATTCAACTTAAAGTATTGATGTGGAGAAATTTACGTTCTGAAGTCCGGCTACATGTCTTGTAGCTGCGCCTACAGATGTGCGTAAAACCTTTCTATTATAAAGATTTTAAAGAAAGAGATTTTTGAACAAAAACCCCTGTAAAATATTTAATATGGTGTTATAATGTACAGGAAAAATTTAAAGAATAAAAATGCGATTCAATTTTCATGAAGGTGTATACGATATTAGATCGTTGGAAAATACATTGGTCACAAAAATATTGTATTAGATGATGTAATGCACAAAAATTAAATTTGGAAATAGCAGAAGCTTTCACGTTTATTCTCATCATCTAAATATCTCGGTGTCTTTATTACACAGAATATTTTTTCATCAAAGCAAGCATATGCATGTGTTTTTAAACACACAGTATTTACTGTTGTTTGGACAGAGACGGACATGAGTCAAATTATGTACTGCAACTCAAAATGTTTTCCACTTCAAAGAAAAGAGTCTTAAAAGTATAAAAGAGGTTACCTCGATCCCTCACGGTTATTTGATGTGTGAACTACCCAAAAACACGTACAGAGTGTTACTCCGCACCAACATTTCTACCTTATAGATAGAAATGTATTACATACCTGAATAATGAGTGCGCTAGTTGCAAAGTATTTACCTCTTATAAAAAATTTAAAAAGCTGAAACCTCTGAAAAAACGCAAACTAATTAGTAGATGAGAAATTCATCCAGTGTGTATGTTAAGTCTGTTTAAATCTTATAAAGGAAATTTCCTTTAAACAGACCTCGAAGTAAAGCTACGCCGTTATAGGAACATCATCATTAAAAAAACTCTCCCTCAACATTAAAAATCTGAAAATAAAAAAAGTTACTACAACGAGAGAGGTATTCACCATTACTCTTCTCCGTTATAGCTCCACTGAAAACTAAGTGGTTGTCCCCATGATGAAGAAGGTAGCTGAACTTCCATATAATGAGTATGAAAAAATGAAGTATAATAATACAGCATCGGTACTGAATTCAGTTCCTCAGATTGCATTCACAACCTCATATGGTCAGTATTGCCGCACCTTGCCCAAAATCCACAATCACAGTTTCATCATCCACAACCCCAATACGCAGATATTACAGCCCAATGCATTGACATTACAAACTCCTCTTTCACATCAGCAACAACAGCTGTACCAACAGAATCCTTATATTGTGAACGATTCATTATCTTTTCAGCAGCCTCTACCTCATAGCTTATATGATCCTAAAGTTTAACAGATAACCAAATACGAGAAAGAAGTTACAGAATATTTAAATTAGACATTAACATCCATGAGAAACGCATCTTATACCAAGATGCCATACAAAAATTGATAGATCTTAAAGAATCGCACCTACATCCATCCCTACGTATCCCGCTAACCGATAATATATTCCCAATGAAGTAAAACTTGAAGTGAAAAATGAAGCATAAATTAAAAATATACCCTAGAGAGACTACCTATTAGAGCTGGTAAATCAGAAGCTTTATAATATTTAAAAGACCAATTAAACTTGAATGAACAGGACAGATCGAATTGAGATGAAATAGTTAAAGGATCAATATTGTGGATTGATAGCGATGACTCATACGTAACTGGAAGAAAGGACCTGTAAAAGGATGGAATGATATCAAACAAGAACTTCAGACTATTAATTTCCCCAGAACTTTAATCTTAAATACAAGGCGATTAGCAGATTTAGATAATATCCCATGACGCCAGACCTGATTCAAGCCATCAGGCACTTCTTACGCATCAGATAAATTTAAACGTGTTACCAGAGGACGAATAAGAAAAACACCTTATAATAAGCCTAGTTGGATAAATCTAATTTTGTATATCATATATATATTTATTTAGTTGTAAATGTTTATGTATATAAATAAATATTTATTTTAAACCTTTTTCTTTTACCCCTGGTCCTTATATCACATTTTTTGGTCAAATATATATATATAATATATATATATATATATATATATAATCAGTAGTATATATATAATATATATATATATATAGATATATATATATATATATAATATAATATATATATATATTAGCATTTACTATGTGCCATCAGTAGTCAACATGGAGGCAAAGGAGGTAGTTGATAAGTATTACTTCAATTTGAGGGAACCAAATAGTTTTGCGGGTTTCACTAGGTTTGCTTTAGGGTATCCTAATATTGAGAAAAAAAGAGTTAAAAAGCAATATTTAGAGGGTGAAGATAAAATTAACAATAAGAAACTGAAGAAATAAATTCCCACACGGAAAACCATATTTCTCCACAGCTCGACAAGTGTATGGCAATTTTTTTCTACAAGTTTATGTTAGAGTAAATGCCCTCTTCACCCTCTAAATATGCTTTTTTAACTCTTTTTTCTCAATATTAGGATACCTTAAACAAACCCTGTGAAAGCCCCCAAAACTATTTGGCTCCCTCAGATTGAAGTAATACTTATCAACTACTTCCTTTGCCTCCATGTTGACTTACTGATGCACATGTAAATTGCTATATATATATATAATATATATATATAAAATTATATATATATATATATATAATATATAATATATATATATATATATATATAGATATATATATATTTGACCCAAAAATGTGATATAAAGGACCAAGGGAAAAGTTTAAAATAACCATATTAATTTATATACAAACATTACAACTAAATAAATATATAATATGATTATACAAAATACATTTAACCAAACTAGGCCTATTATAAGGTGTTTTTCTTAGTCGCCCTCTGGTAACACGTTTAAATTATTGTATGCGTAAGAAGTGCCTTGATGACTGATCAGTCTTAGGCTGGCATGGGGATATTAATCTAAATCTGCTATCGCCTGTATTTAAGATTAAAGTTCTGAGAAAAATAAATAGTCTGAAGTTCTTGTTTGATATCATTCCATCCTTTACAGGCTCTTTCTTCCAGTTACGTGAGAGATCAGCTATCAAATCCCCAATATTTGATCCTTTAACATTTCATCATCAATTACGATCTGTCCTGCTTCATTCAAAGTTAATTAGTCTTTTAAAAATATTATATAAAGCTATTCCTGATTTACGCACTCAATAGCGAACTTCCTCTAGGATTTTTAAATTTATCTTCATATTTCACTTCAAGTTTTACTTCATTAGGAATATCTACAATTATCGGTTAGCGGGATACGTAGGGATGGATGTAGGTTTTTTGCCCGAATTTTTTCTTTTTTAAAAAAAAGAAAAATTTTTTTTTGTTCTATCCAATTTTTGTATGGCATCTTGTATAGATGCGTCTCATAGATGTTAATGTCTGAATTTAATATTCTGTACACTTCCTTCTCGTAATTGGTTCTGTTCAACTTTAAGATCATATAAGCTATGAGGTAGAGGCTGCTTGAAAAGATAATAATTCGTTCACAATATAAGGATTCTGTTGTACAGCTGTTGTTGCTGATGTGAAAAAGGTTGTAATGTCAATGCATTGGGCTGTAATATCTGCGTGTATGGGGTTGTGAATGATGAAACTGTGATTGTGGATTTTGCGCAAGGTGCGGCAATAACTGACCATATTGAGGTTGTGAATGCTGAATCTGAGGAACTGAATTCAGTACCGATGCTGTATTATTATACTTATTTCTCATACTCATTATATGGAAGTACGGCAACCTTCTTCATCATCGGACAACCACTTAGTTATCAGTGGAGCTATAACTGAGAAGAGTAATGGTAGAATACCCCTCCTCCTCGCTGTAGTAACTTCTTTTTATTTTTTCAGATTTTAATGTGGAGGAGAGTTTTTAATGATGTTTCTATAACGGCGTAGCTTTACCTTTCTGAGGTCTGTTTAAAGGAACATTTCCTTTTATAAGATTTAAACAGACTTCACATACACACTGGATGAATTTCTCATCCTCACTAATTAGTTTACGTTTTTCACGTTTTTACGCTTTTTAAATTTTTTTATAAGAAAAAAAAAAATTGCAACTACACCACTCATTATTCAGGTATTTATAAAGTTTCAATCAGATAGGGCAGAATGTTAGTACGGAGCAACACTCTGTGCGTGTTTTTGGGGTGAAGTTCACACATCAAATAACCGTGAGGGATCGAAGTAACCTTTTTATATACTTTTAAGAACTCTTTCCTTTGAAGTGGAAACATTTGAGTTGCCAGTACATTAATTTGACTCATGTCCCGTCTCTGTCCAAACAACAGTAAATTACTGTGTGTTTTAAAAAACACTTCGCATATGCTTGCTTTGATGAAAATATTCTGTGTAATAAAGAACACCGAATATTTAGATGATGAGAATAAACTGTGAATGCTTCTGCTATTTCCAAATTCAATTTGTGCATTAAATCATCTAATACAATAAATTTTGTGACCATGTATATTATCCAACGATCTAATATCATAACCTTCATGAAATTGAATCGCATCTTTATATTCTTTAAATTTTTCCTGATAAACATTATAACACCATATTATTTTTACAGGGGTTTGTTCAAAAATCTCCATTTCCTTTAAAATATTTAATAATAGAAAGGTTTTACCACATCCTGTAGGCCCAGCTACAAGGACATGTAGCCGGACTTCGGAACGTAAATTTCCTCCACATCCATACTCGTAATGAATAATGAATAATGAGATTAATTAAAGCTTTAAAGCAATATAAAGTACATGTTTTAATAAAATTTCGTACAATTTTATAAAAAAAGTTTATATAACAGAAACTCTGTGTGTTTTTATTCTTACATTAAAAATAAAAAAGTATTAAAACAAAAATAAAAATAGAAATAATAAAAAATAATAATAAATAAAAAGTATTAAAAAATAATAATAAATAAAAAGTATTAAAACAAAAATAATAAATATATGAGTTAAACAGTAAAGCAATGAGTTAAAACAGTAAAGCAGAAAGTTAAAGCAGTAAAGCAGAAAGTTAAAAGCAGTAAAGCAGAGAGTTAAAAGCAGTAAAGCAGAGAGTTAAAGCAGTAAAACAGTGAGTTAAAGCAGTAAAAAAACAGTGACGTTAAAGCAGTAAAGCAGTAAAACAAAAGCATACTAATCCCTTAGGTAACACCTCTATTGATTTACTGATTTACTGATTTAAGGTATGTAATGTTAATAAATATATGAGTTAAAGCAGTAAAACATGAGTTAAAGCAGTAAAGCAGTAAAACAAAAGCATACTAATCCCTTGGGTGTTAGGTAATAACACCTCTATTGATTTACTGATTTACTGCTTAAGGTATGTAATAAAGTATATGTTTTTAATAAATTTTCGTTACAATTGTAGTAAAAAGAGATGACCTCATAGTATATTTGAAAAAGAAATTCTTTGAATAGTTACATTGATATCATATTTTCGTTCACGACGGAATTTTGCGTCTGCAGACGCACGCGGCGGCGGAATATTGCGCCTGCGGCGCGCACGCGGCGGAGCGGTTCACGCGGACACCGGCGGATCGGGGTGACGCACTTTGAAACGTTTGCGTTCACTGTCTCTCAAATGTGTAACTCTTTAGATATATATTCGGTCATGCTATAAGTGTTAGAAAAATAATAACTCATAATAGGAAGCATCCTAGCAACTTGTAATATACACCAATCGATTACCCGTACCTTATTAACCTAGGGGAAGACACCCATATTAAGGCTATTCGGGGCTCAGGGGAGGCTAAGAAAAGGCTTGAAAAAAAGTGGCACTCACTTGGCACTATGTGGCACTCACTTTCGACTATTGGCACTCACTTTGCACTCATTGGCACTCACTTGGCAACTCATTGGCACTCATTGGCACTCACTGGCACTCACCGTGGCACTCATCTAATATCATCTAATACTCATAGAACACTAATAAAACATCACTAGATACTTCTTACGTTGATTGGGAACCATCAAAGTTGTGAACCATCAATAAATCTGAGTCATCAAAGATGAACCGACAAAGATGACGTCATCAAAGTTGAACCATAAAAGTTGAGCCATCAAGGTTGTAGGGGCACGTGAGCGCTAGGTTTATAGTGTACGATAGGCTGAAGGGTTGGGTTTGGAGCTAGGTGTAGGTGAGGTGTAGTGAGCTGGTGGAGCGGATATTAGGTGTAGTGAAGCTGGGTGAAGCCTGAGTGGAGGCTAGTGTAGGTGTAGCTAAGGTACAGGTATGGGTGGAATCTAGGTGTAGGCTGTAGCTATGTGAAGATGTTGAGGCTAGTGTATGTGTAGCTAGGTGAAGGCTAGTGCAGGCTGGGTGTAGGCTATGGTAGGCTGGGTGTAGGCTAGTGTAGGCTGGTGTGGCTATGTGGAGGCTGGGTGTAGGCTATGTGTAGCCTGGGTGTAGGCTATAGGCTGGGTGTAGGCTATATGGAGGCTGGGTGTAGGCTAGGTGTGGGCAAAAATTACCGTGGGCAAAAAATGACCCAGGTATATGCCAAGGTCAAGGCCGAAATATCATGGTCAAACAAGGTAAAAACACATCAAAAAAAGGGCTAAGCCCCTAAAGAAGGCCAAAAAATTACCGTGGGCAAAAATTGACCCATTGTCGAAAAAATTAGGGGGCGCAAAACTAGGGGGCAATACGTAAACAACGGTTGCTAACGCAACCGTTTGCGCAAACCCCTCTTCGAAGGGTTGCAAAAAAAATTAGGGTTGCGAAAAAATTAGGGTTGCCAAAAAATTAGGGTTCCAAAAAATTAGGGTTGCCAAAAAATTAGGGTTCTCAAAAAATTAGGGTTGCCAAAAAAATTAGGGTTCTCAAAAAATTGGGGTTCTCAAAAATTAGGGTTGCCGAAAAATACCGTGGGCCAAAAATGACCCATGGAAGACGGAAGGGTTGGTCGAAAAAAAGGTAAAGTCCCCAAAAAGTTCAAGGCCAAAAAAGGTCAAGTCAGGTAAAAAATTTGGGCTCAAAAAAGGTCAAGCCCAAAAAGGTCAAGCCCAAAAAGGTCAAAGGCAGGTAAAAAATTGGGCCTCAAAAAAGGCAAGGTAAGGTAAAATCACCGTTGGTCATTTTGACCATCGTCGTGCAGTTTCCCCTTCCTACTACTCACGACAGTAAGGTTTCCCATTTACATGCAAACTGATACCTCTAAGTCCAAAAGGAGAAAATTTATAGGATGACTTTTTATAATTTCCGGAGTACGCTTCATGTTCAACAATTCCTATTATTATGTTCTGAGATAGATTACCGTTCACACTGTTAGGGATATTGATCCTCAATAATCCCCGAGTAAATTAAATAGCTTGGTTTCCACTCTTCTGATAGGATACTTTGCTGTAATTTTCAAAAGAAATTTTTCGATTTCCAAATGTCTCTGGGTTAATAATTTCACTTTTCTAACGTAGAGATAGGCTTCTAACAACTTGAAAACAGGTTCTGGACATACCGCAGCAGCTGCAGATTTACTTTTTATTTTAAGAACGAATTTAGGATTTGATCTGATTAAGCGAATTTTAGTATCCACAGCAGGTAGAATAAGTCTTTCTTGAGAGAAGATATCCCCATTTGAGTGACCGTAAAATTCATATGTATTACTTATGGCTTTAGCCGCTTTACCTATATGTCTGTTAACATCTTTGAAATTATAAAACCCACATGACTGGAGATGAGATTGTTTAGCATCTTCTGAAAAATTTAATAAATGTTCTATATAACTTCTATAAGGATAATTTGCAGCTGACGCTCCTAGTAAAGTTTCGCAGAGTTATACTTCAATCTGGTTAAAAAAAAAGTATACAGGAAATTGGACTCCGTGTACACTATGTGGTCGTCGGATGAAGGAAGGTCTGTACCATCAGGTTTCGTTAATTTCGTTTTTAAATATAAAAATACATTGGATGGATCTAGATACTGATCAGAAGGTATATTAAATTCGAGAGATACATCGGTGTTGGTAATAGAGTGAATGGGGTTAATATTGATGAAATTGATCTTACGTACACTTATCTGGGTAGGATTCATGAAGAAGAGATCCAGTTCACTTTCACAACAGTCTGGACTAGAAGGATGAAGGAAATGCATCTTGCGTGTAAGAGCTCTGACCATATAATGAGCTGAGTCTTGATATGGCTTTCCTTATGTCTTGCGTCTTATTTGCGCTTAACATCATCCAGCATCTCATCAGAAACATCAGCAATCCGTCTCTTTAAGGACTCTCGGGGATTAGCTCCGGTTGCTATATCTTGTATAGTGTGCAACCCTGTTCTTACAGCTTTTTTACCTATATATTCGCCTCCTCTTCTAAATAGAGGCATGGCGCTTCTCAATAATTTAGCAAAAAATTCACCCAGTCTATATCCCCTTTGTAATTTTGTTCCTACTAATATCCTGTCATCGTACATTATTATCGGAGCTTCTTTCTTATACTATCTTTACACTGTGAGACAGGCCCTAGCAGGAATTTTTTTTCGGGGGGGGGGGGGCTGCGACTTTCGCAAGTGGT
>JABUQX010011491.1:0-25000 GCA_015478945.1 Trachelipus rathkii | reverse complement strand
TAAGGGCTATTATATGTTTTCTACGCTGATCATTATTTTCACAGTGACGAATTAGAACAACAGCAATATCTGTAGAATGATCTATTACCTCATCACGCTCATACTCACATTTTCTAAACCATTCCGATCGTTTAATGATAAAACACTTCAGGGTCTTTCAAGTTTACACTGCTGGTAGATCTTAATGGGATTAAAACCCGGTCCTCTCCTAAGGGGTTATCAGTGATGAATATTAAATCCTTACATATCTTACTCACGGCAAATTGTGTGTTTAAATAGCTATAAATATCGGCTACTGACCTGTAATATCCCACTTAAGCACGAATTTCATAGAAATACGCTTTATCTTTAAACATTGTATTTTTAATTCACTGGTATCTGTTATTTTTAATATACTTTTAACATAATCTGCAGTTCTATAAACCATTATCCAGTGACGTGTGTGAGGAAGATTCTCAATATTCGCGTCTAAAATCATCTCGTATAACCATACTTCATACATTCCCCTTTCAAGATGAATAGGGTTCATTAACTCTGTGGTAAAATCTGAGACTTTATTATTAGAATGTAGATCCAAAGATACCGAAGATGGCAGAGTTAAATAGAAGTGATCTACACTCTCCATGATTATAATAACAACTGATTAATGATTCTTGATTTCACTGGCTTTTATAAATGAATTAAACTTTTCAGGATATCCCACCTATTTCACCATATACTGTTTATTTTCACCCCTACCTTTTGAACCTAATAATTTTTTTTATTATGTACATTACTCTCAGGATCGAAGCGTATTTTCTGCATTTCTTGTTTATAGAATCTTCCTTTCATAGGTTCTCCGTCTAAGTCTTTGAGATAATATAATTTCAGCCCTTGAAGTGGAAATTCCCTAATGATGTCCACTTTACAAACTTCTCTGGACCAACCAGCTTCATATCCTTTTCTGAAACGGTCATCTTCTCTAGACACACATAATCGTGTACATTTATTCCAGAATTATCTTTTATTTACAGTCTTTACGGTTTAGGGGAGCCTCGGGTTTTGTCTTTAACATCTCTAGTGGTGTAGTCTTTATAGTTCGATGAAAAGATCCGTTATAAGAATAAGCAGGTCATCCAATATGTCAATATATTTAAAAGTATTCATTTTAGTAAAGTATTGATGCATTCGTTCTTTGATCGCACGCTGAACTCTTTCAACAATAGCAGCTTTATTTACCAAGAATTGGTTATAATACCCTATAGCGTATTCGATAATAATTTCTTGAAAATCTCTTCCTAGAAACTCACTTCCTCTATCAGTGCAAATCAATTTAGGGTATCTATCATCATCCCTTATAATTTATCCTACTGAATCCGCCGCTGTCTGCGATCTTTTGTATTTTAAAGCTTTTAACCATAAGAATCTAGACTACGCGTCAATAGTGAAAAGTATGTATTGATACCCTTCATTATAAGAACTATATTTAATCATTTCAGTTAAATCTAGCTGTGAAACATTATCATGGTAGTCGGCTATGGTTTTCCGTGTGGAGAATTTTCTACGAACAGGTCTATGTAAAGTGAAGGCTTCTTCACCCTCTAAGTATTCTTTCAACTCTTTTTTTCGATATTAGTATGTTTTGAAGCAAACCTGGTAAACCACCAAAAACTATTAGGCTCTTTCACACAATAATAATACTTATCAACTACCGCCTTTGCCTTCATATTGAATAATGATAAAAAATAAAACATTTCTTTATATATATTTATATATATTATATTATATATTATATATATAATATATATAGTATATATATATTAATATATAATATATATATATATAAAATATAAATATATTTATATATATAATATATATATATATAATATATAGTACTAAAAGATGATGTAAATCCGAAAAGGTTAAAGGGTAAATTTTATTTATTTAATTAGAAACATTACAAATAAATAACACTTTACGACAGAAATTTTGTTAAATAGATATCATGAACTATTTCTTATGTATTTCGGTACGCTGAAAAACGAATATAACCTCCAAATTTGCACAACGGGCTTAGTGTTTTTGTAATCTTACATATTTCATTAACTAACAATATAATTCACAGTGTAAAATGTCTTGTTTTGTTTAACTATTTTCTTACGATTTTATGAAAAAAAGGTGATTGCCAGCAATATAAAGCGTATAATAAGTAGGAACCAAAAAATAGATAAAATAAACGCCAAACATGATAAAACATGTTTAGCGCACTCGATAAAAATAAACCTCAGTCCGACGTTTTTCATGATCATTTGCCTTCAGTTTGTATCTGAACGTTGAATGTGAAGTGTTGAATTAATATATTGTGATTTTTATATTTAATATTATATATTATATATATATATATAATATAATATATATATATATATATTATATATATATATTATATATATATATATATATATATATATATATATATATAATATATATATAATAATATATATATATATATATATATATATATATCTTTCAAATTGTTTAATTTCACTTACAGATCAGATATCTTAATTAAAATGCCACCAAATTGTAAAAATGATCCAAACAAATTTTGTTACATTTGTGGACAGGTCACTTTGCACTTCAGCTTCCATTTGCAGGATTAGGGTTAGGGCGGAACTGGAATTTCATTGATAAACTTTATATTGGAAATTCCTCTCGACCAGATCAAGAAAAATCTTGGGGCACCTCATGATTTGCTTGTGCGTCTTAGCGTAAACATACTTAGTGGCTTGGCTTAAACGGACAGTTCAACATATGCCATTTGCCAATTCCAATGGTATTGGAGGCGAATCAAAGGATCACGCAATGGACTGTATTTTGCATTACAAATTGCTGGAATAACCAATTCAAGACAAGAAACCATTAAATACCAAACTACCTTCGGCTATAGGCCTGTTCCTCACAGCAAAGAGCTTCCTATCCCTGCACCACCTGAAAATGTGAATCTCCTTTCAGAGAACTCCGACGAAGAAGATTACAATTACGTCCAGAAAATGACGACTTTGAAGACCTTCATTATTGAGGGAAAAACAACAGATAAACATAGAAAGGAGCAGCAAGCACAGAATGGTTTCATTTTGATCCTATCATTGTCAAAGAAACAGGCAGAACTATTGTCATCTAGATTAAAGGGTTGGAATCTCCTAGAGAACTACAATTTCCTCTTTTCGGCGACGCGAAGAAGAATTCCGACGCTGTTTCTCGGTAGACGCAATTATAGTGTATTGTACTTGAGTTGATTCATTTAATGAGAAATTGGGAAGACTGTCATGAGCTAAGGAATGGAGATTGTTTATAGATTCTTCTAAACTCAGTTTAAAAGCAATGGTGCTTCTTCATGATGGAAATGTGAAACCTTCGACTCCTATGCCTATGGAGCCCATATGAAAGAGACCTACGACAACATGAAAATTTGTTATCGAAAATACGAGAACAGCATTCTTGGAATATATGTGGCGATTTAAAAGTTATACCACTTTTGTTAGGTCTCCAACAAGAATATACTAAATTTTGTTGTTTCCTTGCGAGTGGATAGCAGAGATCGCAAAAAAATCATTTTGTCAAGCAAAGCAATGAGCATAAAAGAAATCTAATAAACCTGAAATAAGAAATGTAATTTTTCAATCCTCTTGGAAAACCTGAACTCGTATATCTTCCTCCTTTGCACACCAAACCGGGTTAATGAAAAATTTTGTTAAAAGCGATGGAATAAAAGTGGTCAGGTTCCTATACGTAAATTAAGAAATTCCCTAGGATCAGTGAGGCTAAAATTAAAGAGGTTATATTTGTAGGCCCACAAAATAAGGAGCTAAGATAGACCACACTTTGTTGAAAGCTGAATAATATTGAAAAAAACCTGCATGGAATCCTGGTTTCTAGGCCAATATTAAGCCGACAACGATGAGAACTAGTTCCTAACTCCTTCGAAATTATAAAGCAATGGGATGTAACATGTCCCTAAAAATACATTTCCTTCATTCACACTTGGACTTTTTTCCTAACTGCAATCTAGGCACTATAAGCGATGAGCATGGTGAGCGATTCCATCAAGATATATCAACTATCGAAAAACGTTATCAGGGAAATTGGAATCCAAATATGCTTGCAGACTATTGTTGGGCTTAAAAGGGATGTTGCTCAAGCAAACTACAGTAGAAAATCTTCAAAATCTACATTTTAAATTGCAGAAGTATATAGGTGAGTAAATTAACTAAAGCTTATCATTTTATAACAATATTAAATTTTTAATTTCGTATTACAAAAAAACCCTGCCCGTTACAGCAAAATGGTATGCAAATTCGGAATCAGCGCACAAAACTCCATAAGAAACACTCATTTTTACTCATTTAACAGACAAAAAGTCAAATTTTGTCGTCCAGTGATATAATCAATCAGGCATATAAAAAAGCAAAAAATAATTTCTACGATATAAATATATTCTTTCTTTGGAGAAACCATTATTCAACCATATTTGTTATTTGTTTTATATTATATCCTGATTTGTTAACTCAAGTCTTGTATATTTTGAACTATTTCGAAAGATAATTTGTTAAAAGACAAAAGCGTGCGTGCCTCGATGTCTGAAGTTCTTGTTTGATACTTTGCCATCCAGCTACAGAATCCTTCTTCCACTCACGTGAGAGATCTGCTATCAGATCCACAATATTTGATCCTTTGACTATTTCACCATCGATAATGATTTTACCTATTTTATTCCATGATAGCTGATCTTTTAAAATATTATATAATGCTAGTCCTGATTTGCGACGTCTATTTGGTAAGCTTTCATCCAGGATATTTTTAAAACTATCTTCGTTTTTCACTTCTTACTTTACATCTGGTGTTAAATTCGAATCATCTAGGTTTGATTTACTTAATAATGAATGTTGATGTAAGTCTTTAAGATATATTAATTTTTGTATGGCTTCTTGATATAAGATACGTTTTTCATGAATGTTAATGTCAGAATTTAATATCCGATACACTTCTTTTTCGTAATTGCTTATCTGTTCAACTTTAGATCATATAAACACTATGAAGCAAAAGTTGCTGATATGATCCTGCATCATTCTGAAGCAGAGGTTGCTGATATGACCCTGCATCATTCTGAAGCTAAGGACTCTGTTGATGATATGGTGACGATTGTATAACATGTAGTGGTTGATGCGCAGGCTGATGAGGCTGGTGATGGGATTTTGCTCAGGTGATGTATTATTATTATTATTATTATTATTATTATTATTATTATTATTATTATTATTATTATTATTATTATTATTATTATTATTATACTTCATTTTCTCATAGTCGCTATACGGTAAAACAGTGACCTTCTTCATTATTCGGATATCCACTTAGTTATTAAAGGAGCTATGACTGAAAAGAGTAACGGCAGAAATATTTCACCTCCTTTCTGCAGTAACTTTTAATTTTCAGATTTTTTGTTCAAGGAGAGTTTTTAATGATGTTTATATGACGGCAAAGCTTCACCTTCTGAGATCTGTTTAAAGGAACATTTCCTTTTATAAGATTTAGACGGACTTCACATGCACACTGGAGGAGTTTCTCGTCCTCACAGATTAGTTTACGTTTTTCAGCTGTTTTCAGTTTTTTAAATATTTTTAGGACGTAAAATACTACAATTTAGAGTTGCTTCAATTATACAGGTATGTAAATGACGTCAAAACTAAGGATATGGTTGGTGTGAGGTGAAATGTGACATGTTTTTAAGATGAAGTCATCATCAAATAACCATGAGGTTTCGAGGTAACTCCTTTATATACCTTTAGGAAGTCTTCACGCTGTAATGGAAACATTTGAGTGGCTAGTACATTGATCTGACTCAAATCTCTTCTTTGTCCGAATAGGATCAGGTATTGAGTGTTTAAAGGTACATCTCTCATATACTTATTCCGGTGAAAAATGTTCTGCGTGATGAAAAATACAGAGATATTTAAATAATGAGAATATACAGTGAACGTCTCAGCTATGTCTGCATTCAACCTATGCATTAAATCATCTAGTACAATAATTTTATGACGTTGAACATTTTCCATTGACTTAATGTCATATATTCCCTAATGAAATTGAATTACATCTTCATATTCACTAAACCTTTTCTGGTAGACCGTATAGCGCCATACTATTTTTACTGGCTCTTGTTCAAAAATCTCCATCTCTTTTAAAATATTTAACATGAGAAATGTTTTTCCACATCCTTTAGGCCCTGTTACAAGACATGTAGCAGGGCTCCGGAAAGTATATTTACACACGTCCATGCTCATCAAATGTTTGACTCAAATATAAGCACACTGTATATATATATATATATTATATATATATATATATAATATAATATAGAATATATAATATTATATATATATATTATATATATATATACTATAATATATATATTATACACTTGATAAAAAATAACCCTTAAGTGATTTACTGCTGATGGGAACCTGGGCCCTACAGATGCAGCGTAAGTGTTTACGAACTTAAGGGGTTATTTTTATCAATACCTATCACACTGCTGTGAGTGTAGAAGGATGAGCAGTAATCTTCTCATTATATATATAATATATATATACCCCCTATATATATATAGTAGATATATATTATATATATATATATATATATATATATATAAGTTAATATATAATAATATAATATATATAATATATATATAAATAATTATATATATATAATAACAATATAATATATATATATTATATATAATTATATATATACTATATAATATATATATTATATATATATATATATATATATATATATATATATATATATATATATATATATATATATATATAGGGTGAGTTGGGAGGAACGGACCAAATCCAGGAGTGGATTGTACACACGATAGTAATGTAAAAAAAAAATCATATGTTCTTATCCGATATTTATTTGTTTTTATTTCACAGCGTAAGGACAATTAAACAAAATTTCATACAATAACATTTCAGTTATCATGGTGTTATTTTAATAAATGTTCGAAAATACCGCCATTGACCCCTAAACATTTACGCCCTTCTCTACGAAGGGCAACTGTTGCTATCCTGATTGTTTCATGACCTCCTTTAATAACACCTGCACATTTTGAATACGTCGAATTAGTGCATACCGAGTGCCCCTTTTTACTCTGTAAAAGTCAGTTTTGAACCAGCCCCATAAACAATAATCTAGTACTGTGAGGTCTGGAGATCTTGGGGGCCAACTAATTGGACCACCGCAACCATTCCAACGCTCTGGCAACCATCTGTCCAAATGTTGCATAACTTGACGAGCGAAATGTGCGGGAGCTCCATCATGCTGAAAGTACATATGCATTCAGATGTTTAGAGGAACATTCTCCAATAGTCCTTGTAATTCATTTTTTTAAAAATCGAAATTGTAGTCTCCAGTGAGGGGATTCTCAAATATGAAAGGGCTAATTAAATAACCATCGACTATACCACACCACACGTCGTTATTTGGAAATTGTAATTTGAAATTGCTCTCACTGTTGCGTGGGATTTTCGTCTGCCCACACATGACTGTTGCGAGTGTTATTAATGCCGTAGCGGGCAAATGTTGCTTCATCCGTGAAAAGTATGCACGATACAACAGGGTGATTATTATTTATCCACCGACAAAATTCCTTACGTTCACCACAAACTTCCGGTTATAGGTTTTTCACTCTCTAAACATGGTATGGGTAAAAGCCTTGCTCGGGAAGTGTGCTTATTACTCTTCTTTGTGGAATGTCCAATTGAGTAGCAATTCTTCGAGAGTTGGTCGCTGGATCTACTAGATCAAGAATATCTTCATTATTTCTTCTACTTGTGAGGAGCCGTTCGGATGTTATATCACACTGGGAATGTCCAGTCTCGCACAGTTTGTTGAAAACTCTGAGAAATACGTTTTTATTAGGATGTCTGTGATGGGGAAACCATTGACGATATTCTTCAACAGCAGCTGTAGCACTTTCATTGCAAAAGCCATAAACAAACAACATATTTGCATATTCAAGATGTGAATAGGTGTTCAGCATTTTGTAACACTTTAATGGTACTCCCTTGAAAATGAATATGTAATCCACTGTTCATATATACTGACAATGCAGTATGTACAATTAATCAATCTTCTGATCCGATTGCCATTTGTTTTGGAACATTTATAAGCTTCGTACAATCCGATTGTCATTTTTTTTTAACATTTAAAAGCTTCCTAGACAAAGGCGAAAATATTTAAAGGTCAATGGCGATATTTTCGAACATTTATAAAAATACCACTATGATAACGATAATGTCAATTTGATTTAATTGTCATTACGCTATAAAATGAAAACAAATGTTAATCGGAAAGAACATATGAGGTTTTTTACATTATTGTCCTGTGTACAATCCGCTCCTGGAGTTTGGTCCGTTCCTCCAGAATCACGCTGTATATCACAATATTTAATAAATAAAGAAGCTATTTTTACAAAATGTGTGTTCAGATGGGACTTGAAGCAGTAAAGTAGTACAGCATAGCCGGGTGGGAAAGGGTCTAATGGGGCTGTTGCGCTACTGCCTTATTGATTATAGCCTTAGGGTAGATAAAAAACATGTTTTTATTAAAAATTTACCAGCTTTTAGTAAAACTATAAAATGTTTTTCATAAAAACAAAAATAAAACAGGTTTTCTATAAATAAAATTAAAATGTATCAGTTTAAAATAAAATGGGGGACTCATAGTGTAGAAAACGGGTTATACGAAAAGAACATGGTGTATTCACTTTATTAAAAGTTTACATTGACGTCGTACCTACAAAATATTTTCGCGTTCGCGCGGTAATATTACGCCTGCCGGCGCAAGCGTCGTTTCCGCGGTTGCCTTCACGTGACACGTTAGAGAATTGAAACCGTCATATACGAACTCTGTGATTTTTCTTATGACTCTAGCTCCAGCACCGGCTCGGCCTTCGGCTCCAGCACCGGTGTATACACTGCCAAAGTTACTCCTTCATATGAGACTTCTTTTCTTTTCTTATTACTTACTCCATCTTTATCTGTTAGACCTTCCATGTTTTTCTTCTTTTTTCAGTTGGGAACCCCTCAAAGGGGGGTCCTCGACAACTTTGATAGTTCTGAAAACCTCAAAAATGAGATCTACGTCATTTAAAACATATATAAGGACCCTAATATTAGGGTGTTAAGTACATATTTCCTAACGTTATACTGCACAGCACCGCATCGACTCATTCGAAACGATACTCCAGTTAAGCTTAGTAATTTATTTCAACCACCCTCTTTTATGCACTCACCAAATTTCATCTATCTATGATCATTTTCAAATTTTGGGGGCTCAATCATATCTTGGGCTTAACGGTTTAAAAACTCTGAACAAGGTGGGTGAAACCATCCTCAATCAGGGTGACAAGTATGAAGAGGATACGATATTTCTAGCTTTACTCAAAGGATGGGGAACTAAAAAAGGGAGGGGCCTAAATGGGTTTCACACCCTGAAAGTGGGCCTCACCCTCAAAATTTGGGAGCAAAGATCCGAAATTTGGACTCAAGAGGACAAAATACTTAATATAGCAAGCCAAAAAGTTATTACCATTAGAATTTAAAAAAAAAACAATATATATATATATATATATATAATATATATATATATATAGTATATATATTAATATATATATATATAAGTATAGATTATATATATATATATATATATATAATATATATATAATATATATATTAATAGTATTATATATATATTTGTAAATTGCAGGAAATAATAATTAACCCTTACCCTTGAGATGCTACTCCAAGAGTGTTACCTCTCGACCAACGATGAGCTAAAGGAAACCCTCATTTTTACCTCTGAAAGCGTTAGCTTCCCAAGAGAATTGAGGCGAGTCTTGGAAATTTAACCTCCGACGGGCCTCCCCGCGACACACTCGGGTCAGGGGCAACACTGTGTATTTTTTAATCGGACATTATTAGTATTCAAAGATATTAGTGCAATAAACGCAACAATCTATATGTATATTGTAATGGTCCAAGCGGCTTGAAACCCTTACCCTGAGATGGTAATACAAGAGTTTTACCTGACCACGATAAGCTAAAGGAAACCCATCATTTTTACCTCTGAAAGTTTAGTTTAACAAGAGGAGTGAGGCATGTCTTGGACACCTAACCTCCGATGGGCCTCCCCGGCTCGACCTCACTCGGTCAGGAGGCAACACGTGGTTAATTTTAACTCTGACTTCATTAGGTATATCAAGATATTCTGTGCAATAAACGCAACAATTATTTGTATATTTGTAATGGTCCTAAGAGGGTGGGGTTTGAACCCTTAACCTTGAGATGGTACTCCAAGAGTATTATCTCTTGACCAACGATGAGCTTAAAGGAAACCCGTCATTTTTACCTCTGAAAGTTAGCTTCCCAAGAGAATTGAGGCGAGTCTTGGAAACCTAACCTCCGACGGGCCTCCCCCTCACACTCGGTCAGGGGCAACCACTGTGTTAAAATTGTTTAATCGGACATTATTTACATTTCAAGTAACAATTAGTCAAAACGCAACAATTATTTGTATATTTGTAATGTCCTAAGTGGTTTGAACCCTTAACCTTGAGATGGTACTCCAAGAGTGTTATCTTTTGACCAACGATGAGCTTAAAGGAAACCCATCATTTTTACCTCTGAAAGCTTAGCTTCCCAAGAGGAGTGAGGTAAAAATGATGGGTTTCCTTTTAGCTCATCGTTGGTCTTGAGGTAATCTTGAGTACCATCTCAAGGGTAAGGGTCTCAAAAACCACTTTGACATTACAAAGTAATATGAGCACAGTCTCAGAGCCACAAATATCGTTGAATTGTTCTAATAATGTCCGATTTAAAAATTAACCCAGTGTTGCCCCCGACCGAGTGTGAGCGGGGAGACCCATCGGAGAATAGGAGTCCAAGAAACGCCTCACTCCTCTTGGAGTACCATCTCAAGGGTAAGGGTTCAAACCCTTAGGCCCCATTACAAAATATACAAATAATTGTTGGTTTTATTGCACAAATATCTTTGATAAATATAGTATATATAATATATATATACTCAGTATATATATATATATGACTTTTGTATATAATATATATATATTCTATTGAGTATATAGTCAGTATGTATGAATACGTATTATATATATCTATACTTAGTGTACCTGTAATCTTAATATTATATTTATATATGCTTTAATATTTTATTTCATTTGTGAGCTATTTATAGTATACTATATACTTGACCCCTATCTAGTATAATTTATTCAATGTATTTTCACCATGCAGAGATTCGACCTTGGACCCTAGCAGATGTACGCGTATATGTGTTTGGATCCTAGCTAGGCAACGATGACTAATAATGTGCACGCACTCTGCCCAGAGAGTGTGTTTAACTTGTGAGATGAATCGGAATATTATTAACAACCACATACACCATCAACTGACATAACAAGCTGATCCACGTCACTCAAATCATCACCGATACACTGGCGTCGGTGTATGTGTGTGTTACTTTATGGTCCGGCAGGTGGATCGGTTTGTCCTGTAGCTTTTTGCAAAATCGAGTTAAATTCTTGAAGTAACTCTGCACCAGACGATGAATTTACAGATTTTATCCGTGGGGCACATACAAATTTGAAATCAGCTATTAAATTATGACAATGATCTATGAAATCACATGCCCTTGTTATGTTCCCGAGATTTCTCGTAATTTAACTTGAACTCGAATCCTAGCGAATTAAGTTTCTGATCTCACCGTGAACTGGACGCGGAACCTGGACCCTATGGCATATAAGATATCGACGAATGTTGATTTTACTTTGACTTGATCTCTCACTTACGCCAGCGAATATGGATACTATTAAGCAAACTAGATTTAAGTGGTCCTTAGGCGTGTACTATGAGTGATCAGAGGCCCACCACAACAGGAAACACCAGCGCGACTCACGTCCTACATCGGCGTTTAGTGCGTCCATTAAACTAGTGATTAATATAATATATTATGGGTTACGTACACTCAATAAAGAGTGAATAAATTAAACTTTTAATTTTATACTGAGCGACTATCAATTGAATATATATATGTACATACTTGCTATTAAAATCCACAGTTACATAGGTATTCAATAATGACCCCTACAATGTAATTTTCACACTGCTTGGGCCCAGGGAATAGAAACTGGACCCTAGCAGATGTACTGCGTATATAATGTAGTTTGACTCACTATCGCCTACGTGATGGACTTAATAAGTGAAGCACGTATGAATTAGTTGCTCTATGTGGGTGTTTGAATAAATATCAAACACCATCACAACAGGAAATCACTCAGCGACCCCACTCCAGCTCCCAAGTCTCCATCTACTCGGACCCGCCCCTGGTTCGTGTATGCAGTTGTCAAAGTCAAGTATTACACTGCACATAGTGAATTAACCAACTTAGTATACTAGGGGTTGATTCACTAATGCCTTTAAATATGAAGACAACGCTATTAAAAATACACTATATACATAGTATTTTCCAATAATGACCCCTACTAGTAATTTCACATCAGCACTGGAACGTAAACCTAGAGAGACCCATATTTCTGTTAGTAGGAGCTAACGCGTATAAGTGTCCCTTGAGTCTCTATATCGCTCTACAGGATGAGACTAAAATGTTTGAAGCACAGTAGTGAGAATTGATTCTTGGGTAGAAGGTGACCAGAAATTATACTTCAATCCCACGATCCATAGGCCCAAAAACACCACGCGCATCTACCCGTCCACAACCTCGGTGACCCAGGTAGCGTTCAAATGCCAAGGAATGTAATATGTCGCCACAACCTTGATGTTGGATATGACTTCCAGACATATTATCACGGGGCACTACAAAGTCGCCTCATATTATGACAGATGTAGACTCATAGAATACAACAGTTGAACTCCAATTATAGGTATAATCTCAAATAATGATCGATTAAGGTGTCAGAAGATGCAGATGGTTTCCTTGTAAATGTGTGGGAGCTTTTGAGAGTATCAATATTCACTCACTCGGTAGTGTCCCCAAACAAGTGTCGTTCCGTGTTACTTCATCTTTAGTCCATCAGGTTAGACAGATAAAGGTATGGTCATATAACTAACTATTGAAACGATTAAGTTATAAACAATACATAGATAAGGGTTTTTAACCACTTGTATCACGTTGCCTATCTGCTCAGTGTGTGGAATAGTTACTGTAAGTGGGTGTGTAGTTTGAATCAATAAGGATTTGCCCTTTACGCTATTACACTGTGATTTATGTATGCAGAATTATCCACTACTGCTATTAAGTATGATCCTCCTCGGTGGAATATGAATTAAGTATTTTCACCGTGGCTCTCTAACCGGTACCCTGCTTAATTACCGCTAACTAAGCTTTTACCGAGTGTGGTACGAGGATGCGTGGCGTTGCGATTAGACGGTTTCCTGTAGTTGTAGGTTAGGACCTATATTTCACCACGGGAGCATATACCACAGTGTCTCGTGCTTCACGTTTTAGTCCATTCGTGGCGTTAGTGGTCAAACACATACGCGTACATCTGCTAGGGTCCAGGTTTACGCCCGTGTATAAGCGATCTAGAAATAGCTAAGAAAATTACGTAGGTTCATTATTGGAATAATCCTATACAACAGATAAAGCATTCTATTCCGCAAGTAATGGTTGATAATATACTCAATTGTAGTGCCCACCGGAATATAGCCTATTTTCTCTCTGTAGCTCGCGTAACTGTTTTTGATTTGGACGCATATGCAACCCCTCGTAGCTAGTAACGGCTGCAAGAACTATTGGCATAGCCATCGCTGCAAGGTCTCCGGCTCTGGTGTATTCCTTCATGTAGTATATACGAGTTTATAGCCATTCATCCGACAGAATCAAATTCTCGTGCTTCATGCCTATTTAAGATGCCGGATCGTGGGTGGGGTCAGTATATTGTGTGTCATACCAAATAATACGACCTACATTCTGTAATAGTGCCAGGAAGTTTCAATTGCCTCAGATCAGTGGTGAATCACTCACGATGTTCAGGGCTCCACTTAGTTTGAATACTAGCCTATTTATCATCAGTGATTTTGATACTTATAGTATCAATGTGTGCATAAGATTCCGTGATCAATACGAATATATAGTATTACTCAGAATGCTATATGACGTCAATTATAGTAAGGGTATATTAGGGGCAGTATAATATTATAGTAGTTACATAATCATGTAAGTGTGTATGCCTAAACTAATGCCCTCAGTATATATTAACCACTGATAATCCTCCAATTACCCTATATATAATTAATCATTAGTTAGTTGAATAACCTATCTGACCTCTCCAGTAGGTTATTAATTCTAATGAATGTATGGTAATAGAGCTGGTGTCATAGTAAATATAATATATAATACTATATATGTAGGGAAGGGGAGGAGTATGTGATCATCTATAGATTTTATGATACTTATTAGTACTATATAGGTATATATATTATAGTATATATATAATAAAATATATATATATATTATATTATTATATATTTATAATACTATTTAATTAAATAATTATATTATATAATATAATATATATATTATATTAATTATATTAATATATAATATTATATTAATATATATAAATACATATATATCATTTTAATTAATTATAATATTATATATAAATATAATATATTAATAATTATATAAAGTAAAGTAAATGTTTCTAAAAATTGTACCTGAAGTCGAAATACCTAAAAACCTCTCCATAATCAGCTTGTAGGCCTTTTTACTGAGCGCAAGTTGTTGCTTTTGTTCTGCCTTTTCACTCGGGGATCAGATACTAAAGCGCAATACTGCCCTTACTCAAGGATGTGCTCTTACTCCCAGAATTCTACTTAGAGCAAATTGTTTGTACCTTTTTTTACGAGTGACCCATGATACTGCCCTAAAGGCGAAATTGGATTTAAAAAAATATTTATTGGTACGTTTTTTTTAAAGATGCTCTCAAGCCTCAAGGGCGTCTGCGAATGTAGGAGTCGGAGGCCGCTAGCTGTTACGATCTCTTGTGAGTACCCTGCATAACATCTCCAAAATAGGAGTTTAGTGGATAATTTGTGATATGGACAAGATGGGACCAAATCATAGTGAATGAATATGATATATCTTATCAGCCTAAGTATATATATATAACTCTTTATTTAACTCTCACAAGTATTGTGCTCGCTCTTACTAGAGATATCATTATACCAATATGCATATTATACTGTCTATCTCAAAATCGATCCATGAAATATATTGATAGTATACTATAAAATTATTTCAAATATGAATAATAATAAAATTTCCCAAAAATTCAAAATAATAATTTTACTATACGAACCTATAATTATATATATATAACAATTATATTTTCATTTACTATTATACTGAATTGCAATTTAAATATGAGTGCAATAAACTCAATAAATTTTTATTCTAGCTATACTTGACCTCTTATATATACCCTGAGATATATTTCAGATATGGGTTTAGTTATTTAATGTATAACATAAATTGAGGCTATTGATATTTTTTTTGTATTATAATTACATTAGACTATATTACAAGTATATAGATTAGTATTATGTATTTATATTATTAATATTTATATATAATCTATATTAATTATATATAATTATATATATAATTAAGTATATATTTAATATTATATATATATATAAATAATATATATAATATATATTAGTCATATTATATATATATATATTTAATATATTATTATAATTATATATATATTATATGTATATATACATTTTATATATATATATTATAATTATATCTATATAATTATATATATATACTAGTATTAATTATATATATATATATTATATATATTATAAATATCACTTAATAAAATTGAAAAAAAATTCTTACCTCAGACCTAAAAAATGTTTGAAGGACTTTTAATAAATGTTTTATTTCAGTATATAATAGGTAATTTGATGTTTTAGGGTGAAAGTGAAATAATTGATCTGTGATTAATAAATATCATTTCCAAAATTTCGTCTATTTGTTTTAATTCCTTTTCCAATTTTATCAAACTTGATTTGCTTTTTCGAGATCTGTTACCTTATTTTCAGAGTCAGTAAATCCCTAATTCAGTTGTTGTAAGAGCTATTAACATGCTCTAGTGCTGAAACAATATCTACAACAAGTGGTTGATTGCGGTGATATAATGCCTTGTCCTTTCTCTCCGGATCGAGACTAACCGATATTACTTTTGTGCTTTGGATTTCTGTCCGTAAATGGTATTCGTGCTTCATCTTTTCCATATTGTTCAAGAAGTTACTATCCAAATTTTTAACTGACTTGTAAGCATCAATCATCCCAAGAATAGAATAATTTTTTGGAAGAGAGCTCTCAGGACCATTTATTATTGAGCGACATTGTGGACAAAGACGACCATTTTCAATGATTTTCAATATACATGGAGAACAAAAAACGTGTTGGGCCGCATGCAAGAGATATTCTGGCTAGCAACAAACAGTGTTATTGAAATCCAATACTGTCATATGTCACACTCTTATGTTCACATTCTATACCATTGAGAGCAAAGCTTATTTAATTAAATATGAAATAATTTTAGAAACTTTATTATTCTCATAAAAATAAAATAAATATTATATGCCAATTTTGTTAATGCCAATTAGGGCGAAAAGATTATTTAGTACTTATTTTGGTTGTATCATATAGATCTCATATAGGCCTTTACATTTTTCTAATATATTCTAAAAAATAGAAAATTCTTTTGATATATAATGTATAGATACATTGAGAATATACCCTGATAGCTGGATATATTTAGAATCAGAAAAGGCCAATGAATTCAAATTTACATGTTTTTATTTCACATGTTTATCATAATATGCATTTCACTAATTCTAAATTATTATGTCAGAGTCTGTATTGAATATATATTTATTCTTGCGAAGCATATCCTCATCTCTTTTTTCCCATTACTCAAGCATACTAGCTATACTGTAAGCTATTGTAAATAACTATTTACCAGTAATGCTAAGCTGAATGTCAAACGCATAATATACTTAACTTTTACAGTAGCTCCTTTCGTAAGCGCCCCACCTTAATTGTGGAGCAGAAGGTCACACTGCTCTCCTAATGGAATGACTAAAAACGCTTGTCCGCTCTGCGGCGATTGTACACAACGAGATCGTGAGCACAAACAGTTTAATTAGCAGAATAGATCTCGGACCGCTGCTGAATGCACGATGAGCATGGGTTGGGACTGGATTCTTTCCAGTGGAGAAAAAGTTATATTGCAACATGTACGTACGAGCCCGAGGATGTTGGACTGATCTCTATATCGTGTATCATTTGCGGTTACGAGTGTAGTTGAACAGTCTCGCCTCGTGAACATAAGATTGGATGCCCGCATCTGGTTGACTTTAGCCGATCTACTATATGAAAATATCTTTGTTAAAATTATATTGCACGAGCCCCGGGTCTCGAGACTTCGATCTAGAGCAAAAGCTTCTCCTCGAGCGGTAGGGCAATAAGGCCTTTACTCTCGTCGCTGCAGACGAGCGTTTATCATTGTCATAGAGGGAGAGCTTTGGGAGGGGAGTGTCTTAGGTAGGAAATTGATATATTTTGAGAACTTTTAGAAAGGTTCATAAAAATCTTTTGGTAGCCTTGGTCATCTTGGTGAGTATGTGTAATCGCTTAGACTTTCTCCTATATATGCTGCGGATTGTAGACGGAGGAGGCATATAAATATTTTTTCAATGTCAATTGTAGTTTGTAGAAATAATGAGGCTGATCAAGAAGGTAAAATTTAAAAGTTCTTTCGCGGGGCGTGGTCGTTAGGCCTGAAAGAAATGCAGAAAATGTTAGCTCCTGATCTTCTGTTCTGTTGACGAGGATTCACGTTGTGGGGAAAGTGAATAATGTACATGCATTTTTGATGGCATTTTTAAAGTCCGAGAAGGCTTCAAAAAATCGTCATACAGAAAAGAAGTGAGAGTGAAAAAAGAAAGTCCCATTCTATTGATGATGTTGATTATTGTACATAAAGTAAAAGGCTACATACCGGAATTACATCAAGAAAAAACAATATATAAGTTGCCTACTTTGCCGTGAAGACATGATCTTCCTTTCATCTGGTGGAAAACACTGGAATGTTTTTATGAATAGAAAAAACTAGCTAATAAATCCTTCAGTCCACCGTCATCAGTTCGAAAGTGAAGAATATTTACTGGGGGAATATTTATGAAGCACAAGAAATAGGTTATCCCTGAAAATGGAGACTGCTATGTTCTGTAAGTTTTTATTTTAGAGCTTATTCAATTGAAGTTTAGTTTAATATTCTTTACTAAGAACTTTCAATTTTCATGTTTTTTGGTTTATATGTTGAATGATTTGCTGTTGTTTAAATAGTTATTTACTCTTTGTTTTATTACTTGTGTATAACCATGGTAACGCATGAAATTCTTGGCGGGGTTTCTGCCAATGTTATTTTATTGATGGTGTGATTCTAAAAATGTAATCGGCGTTTTTGACATCACAGTCACATTATGTGGACTATTGTGTGGTAACAACAGATGTTGTGGCCCTCTTAAAAAGTTATGATTTTTACCTTTTTCCAGAGGGTCTACCACCAATATTGGGATTATATTATATTATTATTGTATATATTATATTATTGTATAAATATCTATAACTATTGATGGGGTAGTGAGAGGTTGACATAGTTTTTTAGTTGACAAGGTGGCGATGTTGATTACGTGTTTTTCTTATAGATTGGAGTCCCACTACTCAATCTCCAGGTGCTAATATAATATGTGCTGGAGATGGGTATGAGGTATGAAGATTTCATTCGTGTAAATAATGTTGGTGGGGTGGTTTTTGTGCAACCGTGATGATTCTGAGGGCGGTATTTTGAGAAAGTTGCTTAAATTTATTGTGTGTTCGATTTGAGAGTGCTGGGAACATGCTGGTGAGGCTGATTTTAAGATTGTAATTCTGAGGAGCTGTTTATTTATATAATTGATTGTGTTGCATGGGGGTTAATGTGTGTTAAGTGCCTGTCGAACTGACAGTTGATTGCGTCGAGAAGATGGATATCGGATAGTAGGTGTCTAAGTTTTTGCGTATGGTTTATGAGGTATGATTGAATTATTCGGTTCGCATGTTAAGGGGATACAACTTATGATGAGAACAGTCATGTGAGATGAGTACATGAGGTAAGTCCCTAGTATACTACTCTCAGGTTTTATGGTAAGAGATAGTGAGATGAAGGAAGATGTGTTTTAGTCTATAATGTAAGAAATATCCATATAGACCGAGTATGTAGTAAGGTATCTGTTGTCTCCTGCGTCTCGATGAGTTAATAGTGAGCTGGATTGGAGGCAAATATGTGAAGGTCTGGGGAATGATCCTGTCTCCCAATTTTGTTGGCTCCAGATTAAACATTTCTAATGTACGGGACCATCATATATATGAATTCTCAATCTCCACTTGGCTGATTGATCGTTGCTGCCGTAGTACGTCTAATGCTTGAGGATATATTTGAGATGAAACTAGATGGTCGTCAACCTGTGTCCGTATACACATGACTTACGTCTTGTTAGGTTATCCTCTCGCAGTGGTGTTGTTCGTTAAGGTGGAGTATTAAGATGGCGACCTTAAATGCTGAGAAAATAAAGTTGTAGACAATATTACTAAACTGTGGCTGAGAGTTGGAAATAAAGCTGCGCCCTCTAATTAGCACCGACGATTCTTCTTGTAATATCTCAACGTATAGATGCGAGAGGTTTGCTTTTCTGGTCTTTATTACGCATGCCCTTAGCCCGGAAACAAGTTGATGTCTGAGGGCAAATTGAACATGTCTGAGCGATTCTTTGCTCCGTTATCTTGTCCCTCAGTAGAGGCACGTGTGCTTATGTGGATGTTTGGGCAATAAGCACTCGATGTGTCGGGAGATGGTATCGAATGCTTATTATGCTATTGCGGTGAGTATTAGATCTATAGTGTCAGGGGCGTATATGTTGGAACCCATTTCAAATGATATGTATCCTGTCTGTTTTTCTAATGGTCAACTGTCAGGGAGCCGGGCAGTCTCTGTACGAAGCTCAGGTTAGTGCTTTTGTGTATCAATCAATCCGTGCTTGAGGAAAGATTCTTTTATGGGTGTAAGTGGAGTAAATGGGTGGGAAATTTTGCCTTTATATTAATCTTGTCATAGCATATGGACCATGTTTTTCTTCATCTATGAATAGGCAAAGATGCTAAAGCATACGAAGATGTTGCCTGTCAGCCGGATCAGGTTCCCTCGGTGGCATTCTCTATTGGAGGGGGTCCGCGAGTGTTTCTTGTGCGCTCCTGTTTATATATATATATATATAATAGTCCTCAAATAGACACAGTGAATATAAGCAGGGTATAATTGGTGAATATGCTATTACTGACCGTAAGGTGTACAATAATGTTTTATATAATTTTTAAGAATGAGTCTCGACGCATTATTACGTAATCCATGTATCTACTGATTAATATGAGTAGCCTCGCTCATAAACTTATCATTTGATTTTTGCATATACTCTATCTTATCCTGATACGTAGTCCTCCTTAATTGGACTGATACAAGATACCTGTCGCTAAGTATTGTGATAACAACAACTAACTATTAATAACTGCTTTAGGTATTGTGTCATAATCAGTCGCCACTATCACCTGCATTCGGTATTATTGGGAGTACTAATAGCCGATGTATTTAGGCCTGCATAATACTCACTCAATGCATAAACAGTTACCTAATCTGATTTGAAAGACTCCGCAGCTATGTTTCTCTGTTATAGATAAAAGTGATTTAACTTATGTACCAGTTGGTACCATATTAGTACATTTTTTATCGTATTGGCACTCCGAAGCCACAGCTCAGAGATCATAAATACCCGTGACAATCATCCTCCTATACAAAATATGTTCCAGTATCAATACTCACTGGAGGGTGAACATGTAATATCGGTAAATTAATATCTACGATACAACGCTTGTTTCCCATCCGGCATTATTTCTTATTAATTTTATTGTTATGTTATCTCAATCAATTTAAACTCGCAACGGTCGGTGGTGTTCTGAGTTTAATACTTCCTATTTACAAGTAATGGATAGTATAAGTTAATAGACTTATCCCTCAAATGGGAAACCTCCGAGTCATAATCTCGCATCAATAATCAATCAACTCATCGCTATCCATACCTGCATATCATTACGAATTTTCATATCGATCTCGTCATCCATGGCTTCCCGAATGACTGTATGCGAAGCCCTAGGCTGTATTTGACATGCTCCCCAGGGAAACAGAAAAGTATGAGTGGGGTCAAATTAGTTGGAAGTTATGTAGCCAGTAGAAAATGAAGGGAATAGCCCCAGTGTCGCTATATATAAACGGCGCCTATATCTGAGTGAGCCTGTGTTGCTAACAAATCCTAGCAAGTGCTAAGGAACTTGCAGTACCAAACCATAGATTAGAATCTTTACTACGTTTGACTTGCACAGAATCCATCTTCTATTATTTGGTTGATAATACATCATCTCATTGTTTTTAGGGGGATCAATTCTCGTTTTTCCTAATGTGCCTAAGTTGACTTATCAGGACAATCCAACCCACATTCACAAACCCGCGCCGTCAACTCCTTGTGTACTTTCTTCTCGCCTCTGCCAAACTCCATTTCTCTCCTTCAAATTCTTTACTGACTCAAACCAATTTTCTTCGGTCTCCCAGCTTGTCGATTCTCAGCTCACTCACCACTATTAACCAACCAACTATCATTCCTCCTTTCCACATGACCAAACCATCTCAACGTATTTTTCGTATTTATCTCTCATTTACCCCCTTTGCTTCACACACTCAGCTCTCTAAACGTTCATTCCTCACTTTTATCAGATTCCTCTCACCTAACACCGGCGCCCTAAGAGATTGTCGCATCTGAAAACACCATTGTACTTTAGATTGTATACCTCGTTATTCCAGACCATTCTCACTACTATACATTAACACTGGTAACAGCATACCCACATGTAAAACCCTAGCGCACTCAAGACTTAGTTCATTTACATCCATCAAGGATTTAGTTGCACCAGCCACCTTCCTGAGGAACCATCTGCGAAGGCGATAGGAGTTGGGCAGGCTTCAAATGAATAAAATCGAAACGACATCCGCCCGCCCATCAGGAAGTTGTGTCTTTTAACAACGACCCATCCTTTGTACAACCTTGTAAGGGCCAGAATAAGTTGGTTCGAGACCTTTCCTAATGCGATCGACTCGAAGAAAGACATGGGTAACAGGTCTGAAGTTCGGGGCAGAGGGAAGGTGTGGGATGGATGCAGTGCGACTGGAGGGATGAAGAGCTGTCAAAAATCCAGTTGTTTCTCTAAAGTCGTTGCAAGAATCACTGTTTTTAAGTGTTTGAAGAATTTCTAAATGACAAAGAGGTGTTCTTTCTGGTTACTTGTTGAGAATGTGAGGGAATCCGGAGTCATCAGGAATGCAAAGAAGATTTAGCATGGTGACTGGAAGAAAGTAACCAGTTTGGTTTCCTTGCCATGATAGCACTCTTCAAATATCGATGAAATTTTTCGATTTAACCATTTGCTGAATGGTGGTAAGCTCTTGTCCAGAATCTGTGAAACCTAATCAAATTTGATAGTTTGGTCGAGATATTTCTTATCTCAAACGTTGGTGCCTCTATCTGCCACCATTACATAAGCAGAACATGCCAATATCTTGATATCGTTGCACTGAGATGTTAAATGCGACAGATTTGAAGTTATATTTCATTAGGGGAAAATTGCCTGCTGGCCACCTTAGAATGCTCTCTTGTCGAGCCGCCAACATGAAAATATCTGAGACCGGACGTGCCAGTATGCGGTAAAGGAGGATGAACACGCATAATGATTCCACGATGCGGTATGTACGTTATCTCAAACGGTAGTGCCGTGACCGGAATTTCCATGGATCAGTCAATAGTGCCTGTATGGCGAACTGAATAAAGTTTTTGGATAGTTGGCACCTGTTGACTCAAGAGAACAAACCAAAATTTTGGATATCAGCGGCCATATTATGGCCATGAAAATACCTAGTCAAAGAATACCTGCCACAATCTCTCTCAAACTCTCTCGAGATTCGCCAAGCAAAACCAAATCATCTGCAATAATAGGTAGAATACTCCCTCCACGCGTGCGTGTCTTCATCCAACATTCTAACACCATCCCCTGACACACCCCCAACCTCTAATTTTTCATTAACCCATCCATTTACAAATTTTAAATAACAAAGAAGACATAGCCCATCCCTTTCTCACACTCCAGTATAATATTAAAACAATCACGTTTTTAACTCCACTTATTCTTACAAACTTTACAATCGTCACAGATACTTTTGATTCCATTCAGAAAGCTTACCACCAACACCATACATCACTAACACCTGCCATAGAGTTCCCTCGATTCCAATCATATCATACGCGCTGTGGCAAATCGCAAAAAACGCTAATTTACAAATTCATTCTCCTTACTCCCTCGATTTTCTCAAACATTTGTTTCAATGTAAAGGATTATCCACACATTCCCTCTATCCTTTCTAAACGTACTTTTCAGTTCCGACAATCAAGTCCTTCAGTCACTTCGACGTATTCCTTCGACCAAAATACCCGTACATTTTTACGTCCCTGTGGCAGCATCATAAATACTAATTAATTCTGATAACTCCTACAGTTTACCCTTATCTCCCTTACCGTTAAATAAGGGTACTATACTGCTCTCCTCCAATCCCTCGGAAACTATACCCATTTCATAAACGCATTTGTTACACAGCCCCAAATCCACGCAATCACCATCTCCGAATCCGTTCTTATCATTTCACCATTAATTTCATCTATACCCGCAGATTTACCATTCTTTCCCAAACCTTCTCACTCTATCCCTTACCTCCTCCTTACTAATGACTTCATCCAAAAAATACCTATTTTTCTTGCACCATCAAACCCACAAACATTCACTATCACCTCTTCATTACTGCCAATGTTATGCAAGAATTTCGAAGTGTTTCCACCACTGTAGTCACATTTGCATTTAATTCCACCCAATCACACACCCTATTTTAGGGCCTTTAATAACTAACATATAGTTAAAAAAACAAAATTTCAAATATATAATGCCAATAGTATATTTTTATTATTTTTTTTATTATTATTAATTTTTTTATTATTTTTTTCAATATTATTTAAGTATATACCTATATACATATATATATATAATATAATTTTATATATAATATATATATATTATCTATATATATACTATTACTAATATAATAGTAGGGGTATATATATATATATTATTCTAATTATTATTATATATTATATATGAATATACTATATATATATTATTATAAATAGTTTTATACTTGACCGGGGTTGGTCAACTGGGCTATCAACATTCAAACGAAATGTCGAAAAAGAATGTAACCCGCGTACTACACAAAGTAACGAGAATAAACATAACGGAAATTACGCTTGGGCTTTACATGAAAAGAACAAAGGTAACGAGTTCCTTACTAAAAAACAGTTCCGTAGTAAGACGGAGTAACGAGACGGATCGTGCCCACCCTGGTATTTTATGTATATATATAATATACTAATATATTATATAATATATATATTAATATAATATATAACTATTAGTATACAAACCCACCTACCCTATATACTAATATAATTATATATATATAATATATATATATATAATTTATATAATATAATATTAAATAATTTATTGTAATATTAGATGATTCTAATTCTATAGGTCAGGGATCGTATTAAGGATGAAAAGCTTTTAGGCACAAGGCTCCAGA
>JABUQX010011490.1:47500-52482 GCA_015478945.1 Trachelipus rathkii | reverse complement strand
AATTCAGTCTCTGCTTAAGAAGGGGAACCCATTCAACCATCCAAATATCATACTTTTGCTTTAATCTCTTTTCATTCTAATAATTATGAATTTATCCTTGACAGGAAGATTAAGAAATCTCTCAAATATTTTAGCCTATTTCTGATTGCTAGTATGGTTTCTGCAAAGAAAGCTCTACTGGCGATCTTTTCTCTCTCACAGACTCTTGGTTGCACTCTCTTTGTCATTAGGTGAATCTTTTACTGTTTTGCTAGACCTCTCGAAGGCTTAAGATAGAGTCCGTCACAAACTTTAGTTTCCGAACTTCCCTCCTTCGCTATCTCTCCTCTATGTAAACTTCAATGGCTGCTGTTGTAGAGAGGTAACATTTATCCATTAAATCTATCATTAGTGGTGTTATTGAGAATTTTGATATATTCCCAATTCTTTTGTTCTTTTGGATGAATGATTTATCTGCTACATTGTAATTTATATACTCTTAGAACGATATGCCTCTCTCAACTACTCCCTCCAGTTTGAAAGACAATCCACTCAGCAGCAAATAGGTGATGCTAGGAGGGTAAGGAGGGTAGCCTTTGAGTTATTGTCCTCTAATCCCATTGAACAGCAAATAGATGATGCTAGGAGGGTAAGGTGGGTTACCTTGGAGTTACTGACCTCTAATCTTTCTCGTTCCTTTATATGGGTTAAAGAAAAGAGAGTTGGTTTCAATTCCTCTATGAATAACTCAGTTTCTTTATCAGTATACTTGACATAATTTCCACACAATTCTAAACCATCTTCCTTTAAAGAAATTACTCTAACCTCCTTTTGTTCCCAAATTTCATGGTAGTTTTCTTTCTCGTGAAACTTTCTCAGATGATTCTCATTACTTTTATCCTAACTAAGCTTTACATTATGAAATTGGGTGTTCTTGATATGACTTGGAACTTTTTTGAGATCCTGATGATAGAAATGGATCATGGATTTTGGTCCCTTGAAATGAGTGATTCTACTAGGGGTGATTTCCACACAAATAATCTCCATGATAAGTTGGTAGTCAGGCTTTCGATTCGTCAGCTCTACTCTCTCTCCTCTCTCTCCTTCTCTCTCTCTCTCTCTCTCTCTCTCTCTCTCTCTCTCTCTCTCTCTCTCCTCTCTCTCTCTCCTCTTCTCTCTCTCTCAAAAAAAAAAAAAAAAAAAATCACTGTGTTTTTTAGATGAAAATTTTTTTGGGGGGCACAATAATTAAATTGTTGAAAAATAATTTCATTGCCACAAATTAAATGTTAACATTTGTGCAACATAAGGAACGCTGAACAAATCCATCGAAAGTTGCAAAAGTGTCAATAGTAAAAATCTATCGAAAGTGCGATAGTACTATCGATAATTTCCCGTTACTAGCTTGTATAATGTATTTCAGCCAATATTTGTTTGTAATTAAACGTTACTGGAAAATGAAGAATTTTAGCTGATTTTAGTTACATTTTGTGAAAATTCCGCTTAAGGGGAGACTTTATCCTCAAAATCTATTTCTTCGAACCGATAAAAGAAAATGTTTTTTTGATGAACAACTAATTTATCTTTAATTTTTTGGGGAAAAAAGAAAAAAAACTGTTCGTTTTTTTTTGGGGGGGAGAGGGGAAGAATTTTTTTTCGGGGCTTTCACAAAAATGGCAATAAAATCTTTAATATTAAAGATATTTCAATGCTTTTTCACTGAAATACTCCTATTTTGTGTAGTAATAAATTTCATTTAGACTTTTTATTTCAAATTTTATTTTCTAAAAGTTTTTTTGGACAATCTCTGAAAAGTACTTTCAAAACTTTTGAAGTAAAAACAATCAATCACGTGTGACACCACCTTACATCATACAAAAGCATTTAAAATAAACACCAGTCTGTTAAGGATTATATATTCAGAGTTGTTACCAAATTTTAAGAAAAAAAAACTTCGTTTTTATTTAATGAATTTTTTTGTGATCTAATGTTAGAAAAAAATGAAGTGCTAGAAAAACGCAAATAAACATTTGGAAATATTATTTCTTTTTTAAGACGGCAAAAACATATTTATTCTCATATATATTATAATAATATATATATATATATATATATATAGTATAATATTATATATATATAGATAATAATATATATATATATATATAATATATATATATATATGAGTATATATATAATATTATATATATATATATATATATATATATATAGGGGTACCAAGCACCCTTCGAAGGTTTAAATAATTACCGAGTTCAAAGCAGTGATAATCGAAGTCGAAGATTAAGAAAACTGTCCGAGATGCCTTCTTTTTCTGGGTAGGTGGATCGGACTAGTGGTAGAGCCTACTGCACATTGTCTAACGGCGACGCTGTGTCGATGGTTCGAGTCCTGGCGCGAGTGAAATTTTATTTTCTTATTTATTTTAAAATTTGACACAACAAGCATGTTGTGCCATTTTCGGCGTGCTTACTTTGGTTGGTTGCTCCTGTAACCCAAGAGCACCCAAGCAGAGGGCCATGTATCCCAAACAGGTGTTCCAACCACCCTCCTGTCCATTTAAATAAGTACCGAGTTTCAAAGCAGTGGTATCGGAGCAGAAGATTAGAAAACTGTTCTGGTATGCCTACTTTTTCTGGGAAGGCGGATCAGACTAGTAGTAGAGCTTCCTGGACATTGTCTAACGGCGACGCTGTTGTCGATGGTTCGAGTCTGGCGCGAGTGAAATTTTTCTTTGTCTTATTTTTGCAAATTTGTTGCAACAAGCATGTTGTGCCCATTTCGGCGTTCCTTGACTTTGATTCGTTGCTCTTGTTACTCAGGAATACCCAAGCAGAATGGCATGTAGCAACAGCATGTGTTCCAACCACCCTCCTGTCCATTTAAATAAGTACTGAGTTTCAAAACAGTGATTTCGAAGCAATATATAAGAAAATTGTTCCAAGATGCCATCTTTTTCTGGGAAGGTGGATCGAACAAGTGACAGAGCTTCCTGTACATTGTCTAATGGCGACGCTGTTGTCGATGGTTCGAGTCCTGGCGCGAGTGAAATTTATATTCGTCTTATTATTACAAATTTGCCGCAACAAGCATGTTGTGCCCATTTTGCCGTTCCTTGACTTTGGTTGGTTGCTCCTGTAACCCAGGAGCACCCAAGCAGAATGCCATGTAGCCACAGCAGGTGTTCCAAAAACCCTCCTGTCGATTTAAATAAGTACCGAGTTTCAAAGCAGTAATATCGGAGCAGTAAATTAGAAAACTGTTCCGATATGCCTTCTTTTTCTGGAAAGGAGGATCGGACTAGTGGTAGAGCTTCCTGTACATTGTCTAACGGCGACGCTGTTGTTGATGGATCGAGTCCTGGCGCGAGTGAATTTTTTCTTCGTCTTCGTCTTATTATTTCAAATTTGTCGCAACAAGCATGTGGTGCCCATTTCGGCTTATCTTGACTTTTGTTGGAATACTCCTGTAACCCAGGAACACCCAGGCAGAATGCCATGCAGCCGCAGCAGGTGCTCGAACCACCCTCTTGTCGATATAAATAAGTACTAAGTTTCAAACGGTAGAGCGACGGAGTCGCATGGCAAGGTCGTGAGTTCGAATCCTAGTTCGGTTCCTAGGTAGAAATTACCTAGAGAAGTTCTCCTCCTTGAAAAGTGCTATGCTCGTGAGGTGTGAACTTTAAAAAAAAAAAAAAAAAAAAAAAAAAATTATATCGAAAGCAGGAGATTAGAAAACTGTTCTGATATGCCTTCTTTTTTTGGGATGGGGGATCGGACTATTGGTAAGCTTCTGTACATTGTCGAACGGCGACGCTGTTGTCGATGGTTCGAATCCTGGCGCGAGTGAAATTTTTCTTTGTCTTATTATTGCAAATTTGTTTCAACAAGCATGTTGTGCACATTTCGGCGTTTCTTGACTTTGGTTGATTGTACCTGTAACCCAGGAACACCCAAGCAGAATGCCAGGTAGCCCCAGCAGGTGTTCCAACCACACTCCTGTCGATTTAAATAAGTACCGAGTTTAAAAGCAGTGATATCGTAAGCATTGATTAGGAAAATCTGTTCGAGATGCCTTTTTTTTTTGGAAGGGGGATATTTAAATTAAATATTAAAATTTCATTTTTATAAAAAAAAATTATAACAATTAAGAGAATCTATAAAAATTTTCTAAATTGTTAAAATTCGTGACATCACCTTATTAGCATTATGCTATCCTTATTATGCTATTAGCATTTGAAATTTGTCTTTTCACGTGGTTATGCTTGAGAGGATATTTGACGTATCATTCATCAATGACTGTTTATGATATTTATTGGCTATTCAAAAGATTCCTCCTCTCCTCCCTAAAGATTTCTTTTTTTATATACTTATATATATATATATATGTATATATATATATATATATATATATATATATATATATATATATATAATAGTATTTATATATATATATATATATATATATATATATATATATATATATATATATAATATATATATATATATAATATATATATATATATAAGTTTATAAAATCTATATATATATATATATATATATATATATATATAATAATTCAAAAATAACCCCTTAAGTAATTTCACACTGCTGGGATTTGAACCTGGGCCTTAGCAGATGTCCGCGTAAGTGTTGTTTGACGACCACGCCACGATGGCACTAAAAGTAAAGTGCGAGAATTGTTCCTGTGGTGAATATATTACCCACCCAACAAGAACCATGACGCACTCTACCCGTCCACGCTCGGGCGTAGTGACAAACAGGGGACCGCGCAGAGTGAAATACTTTATAACCGGGGAATATATTGTGTGTATAACAGCTACAAATTCAACGCAGTGTGATAGGTATTCAAAAATAACCCCTTAAGTAATTTCACACTGCTGGGATGTGAACCTGGGCCCTAGCAGATGTCCGCGTAAGTGTTTGACGACCACGCCACGATGGACTAAAAGTAAAGCGCGAGAATTG
>JABUQX010011490.1:30000-32500 GCA_015478945.1 Trachelipus rathkii | reverse complement strand
TATATATATATATATATATATATATATATATATATATATATATATATATATATATATTATATATATATATATATATATATATATATATATAAATATATAGATATATATATTAAAAACATGGGCATATGCAGGGGGCAGGGGGCATTTGCTTCCTTAAATCTTTGCGATATAAAAAAATTAACCTTATATGTTTGTCAGACGATGTCCTTATGGGTTAATTAAGTGAAAAACTAAAAGATACATCAATCGATACATTAATAAGTAGTAATTACAAATTAATAACGTATTAAAAACTTACATATTTTCTAAAGAGTTTTAATGTTTTCGTGTTCATATTATCTTGAAGCTTGCCTACCACTTTCTATCTTGACCTCAAGAAGTTTCTGCAGCTTCCTACTCGTAACCCAGATAGTCCCGAAGAATGGAGATGAACCCAACATTATAGACCTTTTGGTAAGCTTTAATCCTTGCCCTTATCCTGTTGAGCTCATTCCTCTTCCTCCTGACAACATAAACATTCTTGGTCTGAACATAAACAAAAATTTGCCTTGGAAACCTTTTATCACAACGGTTGCTAAGGTGGCCTCAAAAAGGCTGGGTGTTCTGTTCAGGCTGCTAATATTTTTTTCCTCTGCACAGTTACTCCATTTATATAATGGCCTTATTCACCCTTGTTTGGATTGTAGTACTGGTCTCACATTTGGAAGGGGGCATCTTCACCCATCTATTGCATAGAGTTGAGTGTAAAACTGTGACTAATAAACTGTCCCCTACTCTCAAACTCTCTTGATCCTCTTTCTCCTTGACATGACGTTTGCGCACTTTCTCTATTCTATTGCTACTACAACGGCAGATGCTCAGTGGAGGTGACCGTTCGCATTCCACCTTCATTTGCGTCGCCCACGTAGTATAAGGGGTGCCTTATTCTCGCATGAATTTTGCGTGTGCATTGAAAACCCCAAACTTGTTCGTGTTGGTGCCTCCTTCTTCACAGCCACTTCTGTTCTGTGAACTACTTGTCATCTTCTGTTTTTCCAACTGTATTTAACCTTTCTCTCTTGAAAGGCCATGTCTGCGCTAACCTTAGAGATTTGCTTTAGGCTTGGGCTTGGGTGGGTTTTCCTGCGTTTTATTTTCTTTCGCCTCCTTGAAAAGCTCCTAGCCGTAAGTGGTAATTTGTGTAAAGAAAAAAAACAAAAAGAACAAAAAAGCTCACTTACCAATCTAGTGTCCTGTTCTATAACCTTCGGGTTTTCCGTATGAAACGTTTTTGGTACTTCGGTGCAACTAACTGGTCAGACCTGCCAACGTACTTCTTTAATTTCTCATGAAATGACTACTGCATCGGTTGAAAGGATTCCTCGGAGTGTTTTGAGAGCATTACCGAGATGAATCTCTCTCTGGCGTGAATGCGTACATTTCAATTCTTTCCCTTCAATTAATCCTAGCAAATTTTGGTTTAACTTTGCTTGTTCTCATGCTATTTGCCACAGGGAAAATTCTCACGAAATCCAGTATTCTTTAAACTCCAAAAACTTAAGCAACTTATATTTGATCCCAAAATCGTTCAAAATCTATTCTCCTTGACAAAAAAAGCACTCTTCTCCATAGAAAATGCAATAATCTTACAGGTTCTACTTTCTTAGTCTTTTCTGGCATTTTGCAAGAAAAAAAATTTGCTCTTCCTATTTCCCTCCTTCAGTATCTTCCGACGACACAGCTGCCGCTTTACCTTTCACTAAAGATGAACTCTTCACCTAAACCTTTGCTTCTAATTTCACTTTAGACGATTCTGAAGCTATTCCTCCTCCTACACCTCCACCTCATTTATTTCTAATATAGTAATTTCTTCCAAAGATATTATTTTTGCTTCCTCTGAGCTTAAATGGTACAGTTTGTGCATGTACAGTACAAAAAAGTATATCAGTACTTTTAAAAAATTAGATAAGGATAATAAGCAAGAACTTTAGGTGAATGTGATACAGATTTTATTCAAAGTCAAAACGAAGAAGTACAAAGTTGATTTTCAAAACGAACATCATAAGTATATGAAAAGAGTATGTTCCAATAACGTTAATATTAAATTCACGCATACTCTTACAGCAAATCCTACTAACAGGGAGAGACAAATAGCAAAAATTGGAAATTTTAAAGCGTCAAGCTGGAAAAGTGAGGTGCGCTTGAAATTTCTCTCTCTAACTGTCTTTGTGATCAAATTAAAACCTTCCTAGAACTATTAAATTATCCTTACCTTGACACAAGGAAAGTCAAGCAGAGGACTTGACTACTGGAAAATGTTATAGAGAATGCAAGTATCTAGTTAATGTATAAGTAAATAAAGGAGATATTTTAACAGATGGCATAAAAATTCCTTGAAAGAAGGGAAAAAGGAAAAGAAAACTAGAAACAAACAAATTTTTCGACAATATATGTTGCTCCATAGTTCAGCATCTTCTTCAGACTGAAGATCTAATATTAAAAGCTAGGAATACTCTTTATG
>JABUQX010011490.1:15000-20000 GCA_015478945.1 Trachelipus rathkii | reverse complement strand
CTATTTGCGGGAGACATTTGAGGGCCAGATAAACTGACAAAAACTCCAGGCAAGGAAGTGTCTTTCCTTTGAGTGGAGCCCTTTTAGATTTTGCCCACATCAATGGCGGACCTCTCTCAGAGGTTTTTATGTAAACCGCAAAACCGTAGCACCGAGAGCTTGCATCACAAAAGATTTAAGAGTTGAGTTAGTAGAAGATGCTTTAAAACAAAATCGGTTGAATGATAGATTCTTAGGAGGGTCGAGATTAGCTCTTAATTTTTCCCAATCCTTCTTTATTTCAAGGTCAACTGAGTCATCCCAACTCATTTCCTTTTCCCATGTTTTGTCTCATAAAAGTCGTCCCCTGATGTGACAGGAAGAAAGAGAGAGAAAGAGGATCTAATATTTTGTTGATTGGAGAAAGCAGATCTCCTTTTGAAATTGATGAGTGAAGCTCAAAATTTTTCGAGTCTTAGTTATCATTTTCGGGATGCCTCTTTCCTACTGTTGCGAGGAGAAAACATGTCTCTTTTATGATTTGAGCTTTGATTTCGAAGTTTTATTTCGAAAGAACAAAAATGAATACATCTTTCATTAATTCCACAGAAGTAGAATAACGTCTTCAAACTTTCTGGTGATGAATAGGTGTATTATAAAATTAAATAAATATAATTATTAATCAATGCTGAGAGACTAAATTGATGGATGTTAGCTTGTATATATGATGCATTAAACAGCTCCCAAAATGAAGGATGAACGGTAAATCCGAAAATGTTGTAGATACGCGATATGTAATAAGCCTGCGTTTTCTTACCAGAAGAACAAGTTTTCCGGTCACTTTAACGATTTTAAATAAATTTGATGAATGATTATTTGGATATCAGCTACAACCCACATTTTGTTGATCTACAATGATAAACAGAAGACGAAGCCAAGGACACCAACAAATATATACCTGGATAACAAGCCTTATTCAGAGAAGGAGCAAGCTTTGTTCGTAGACTGCATTAAACACAGGTTCTAAGTTTTGGTTGAAACTTGATCTGAATTCTTATGACAGGTCTGTGAGGAATCCACACATATTGATTGAACTCCTTTGGTTCAACAGAGATGATTTCAATGATGATATTTTTTAACTGTTCTTTAAAGACATAGTATATACCCTTATCAAGTCCTCTGAATTGATAAGACGATTTTTGACTCGCTTAGGGACTCCAAAGCAACTTGATAATATTGAAGCTAATTGAGTTATTAGATCTTAATCATGGAATTTCGACATGGTATTTATCATCAATAAATTGAATGGCCTGGTGGAATTTGTTGATAAATTCTTCATCGATGGTACCTCATTCCTTTTCTTCTTGATTACCTATAGATACCAAGCTATATAAATGCTCCAAACCAAGTTCTGGCTCTACAACACTTAAAGAGAGACTCAACACATCAGGGTAATCGATGACTTAATTACAAGCATTTGGGAAGCATTGAAAAGATGAATTGGCAATAAAGAAATTGACATTGATAGTCATGAACCTTCTTTTTCAAATTCTCGTCTTGAATGTGAAGTTTGCTTTCTATGAAGAAAATCCCTTTGGGAAGGCAGAAGAAAAGAATCCACAGGGCCGAAAGGAACTGAACCAAAGCAAGTTTGAATAGCACTTCTTTTCATTTGACAAAGAGTGTCAGTTCCCAACAAAAGATCAACGTCGTCAACAGAGTCTCAATAAGGACCCACAAATGACTGGTCAGCTATGTCATAATGAGTAGAAATACGAAAAATAGTAGTTGGTAGCCCTCTTACCGAAAACCCAAAATCTAAAGCAGTGTAAATAAGAGCAGGTGTACGTTTGAAAGAATTACAGCAGCAATTTATATCCAGGTCCACTAGATAAGATGTACGATCCTGCTCTCAGATAAAGGTTTTTATGGGATTCCTTATAAGAGGTAGTTACTCATATTTGAAACCAAGTTTTGTAAGCAATCTTTGGCCAGCATACGTTTCGAGACCAATCGATAAGAGAACGAACAGGTACCACCTTTTTTGTGATTAATCATGATTATAATGGTTGGCAGGATTTGAAAAGCCGATGTTGTCCAGTGTTTATGAAGATTGTTGCAACACCACATCACTTCCTTCTATCATCTTCCCTGTTGAGGATTTGTTCCTATTTTGATTTTTGATTTTGCAGAACAAGGTAGTTAGATGTTTTCGTCTTTTACACTTGAAACATGGATACTTCAAGTTTATAGTTTTAGCAGGACACATCCACCTATATGCTTTGCGATGGACAGTTGCAGCACAGGTGTAATGAAATGCATCTGTGACGTAAACTGTGCAATCTGAAAGGTAATGGTAACCTTTGCACAACTTACAGTTAACTTGAGTTTGAGTGGTTGAAGTAGAAGGGGATGTAGTCTTTTTTTGTGAACTACTACCTTTATATTCGATATTAAAGGTATGACTCTTTTGTTCGGAAAGAAAATTCTTTTCCTACTTGAAGTTCTTTTTGCAATTTGAAGATGATTTTGAAAAAAAAGACTGTCGAAGAAGAAGTAGACGTTCGAAACCTTTCCATAGTCTGGATAATGTGATTATGTTCTTTAAAGATCACATTAATGGAAGGGTATATCTCCCTAGTTGAAAGCTTTAATTCTCTTAGAAATGAAGGGAAGTATATGGACCAAGAGGTGGCATTACTAATTTAAGCCAAGATTATTCCTCTTGAAAGAAGTCACACCGAGCTCTTTTAGTTCTTTCAATGATCTCGAACTTTTAGAATATAAGACCTCATGGATTCCAGTTGTTTACCATCAAGAGATGGAGCTGAATCCAATTCGTGCAGAAGAGTGTCAATCATGAAGTTTTTGTCAAGATAGATGTTCCTTTAATATTGTTAAAGCACTATAATTATCATCAGTTCTAGCAAATGTTCGATGTCTTTAAGAGGTATATCCTTTAAATGAATTTAAGATATTGCAAATTTTATGCCTGCGATATGTCTTGTATGCTTCCATATACATTGTTGAGTGCCTGTAAAAATGAGCGAAAGGAATATTTATCCATGTCACCCGTAAAATCCCCATACTTTAATGCAGGAATCTTTAGGCTTGTAGGATGATGCATATGTTTTGAATCTGAATTGATGACGCAGGTCTTTCTTGAAAGTTGATAGTCGACCTACTCTCAGAAGACTACGCCTTGAGATTTACTTGATCTTCTTCATACTTGAATTCAACCTTAAAGGTGAAGAGCTTTAGCCACTTTAATGTGATAATTATCAGTAGATGTTATTTCTTCATTAAGGAGGGTTTGGTCAAATTTTGTATATTCAGCTACCATTATAAGATTTTCAATAACAAGTATCTTGAATTTTTATTTCACTTATAATAGATGTCACCTTCTCAAAAATTATTTTAATTAGGATAGGGTCGATGAAAGTAGGTGACTCTGCACCACTTTCCATTCTAGTTGGGAAAATGCTTACATTTCAAAGTGAGTTTTCTTCTGAGGTGTCCCCTTTTAAATCGAAGAGGATCTAATTCACTAAGAAGTGTTTGAGACTGGACACATCTTTTCTGTAAGTTCTGCAGGCATCTCTGCTTTGAAATCTTCAGCAACCTGCAAATCCAAACTTTTGAGGATCTTCATGATGAATGAGATATGATATCACCAAATATTAATTGAGTTTGATTGAGCAAGTGTCGTATAAGAACTCTACTGCGCAAAATTTGATATTGAAAATCCTTATCCTTATTATGTAGCTAAAGCTACTAATATGAACTTTGAGGTAGATTACGCAGGTGTAGCAGTTGTGAAACCACTACTGCGCAAGTACGAAGCAACTGCGAAAGTATGAAGTTAATTGCGCAGCCGTAAAGTCCACTGCGCAAGTACGAAGCAACTGCGCAATTATGAATTTGATTGCGCAACTATAAATTCAACTGCACAAATATGAAGCTGATTGCGCAACTGTAAAGTCAACTACGCAAGTACAATGCAACTGAGCAAATATAATGCAACTGTGCAACTATGAAGTTGATTGAGCAAATGTAAAGTCAATATTGCAAGTATGAATTAACCACAAAGTCACTGCGCACGTAACAATCAACTATAAAGCTATTGCGCACGTATGAATCAACTATAAAGTAATTTCGCATGTATGAATTAACTATAGAGTCACTGGGCACTTGTAAATCAACTTTAAAGTCACCGTGCAGTTATGATTCAACTGAAAAGTTATTGCGCACGTATAAATCAACTTAAAAGTCACTGCGCACGGGTGAATCAGTTGTAAAGTCACTGCGCAGGTATGAATTAACTATAAAGTCACTGCGCATGTATAAATTGACTACCAAGTCACTAAGCACGTATGAACTGAGTGTAAAGTCACTTCGCACCTAAAATTGACAATAATGTCACTGCGCACGTATGAATTTACTACAATGTCACTGCGCACTTATGAACCGAATGTAAAGTCACTGCGCAACTAAAATTAGCAATAATGTCAATGCGCACCTATGAATTGACTACAATGTCACTGCGCACCTGTAAATTGACCGCCAAGTCACTGCGCACGTATGAACCGACTGTAAAATCACGGCAAACTTATGAATTGACTACAAAGTTACTGCGCATGAATAAACCAACTATAAAGTTAGTGCGCATGTATGTATCAACTCTAAAGCTATTGCGATGTATAAATCAACTTTAAAGTCACTGTGCATGAATAAATCAACTATTTTATATTGAGCTTTTAACACTGTGCCTTTACAACTTAACACTGCCCAGTAGAGATTGCCATTGCAATGCTATATGCAATAACACTTTTGCAAGTGCACAATACAGATTTCAATGAAATGCAATATGCTTTATTGCTGGTCTGATGTTTATGTTAAGCAATAACAGTGTTACGAAATGACACGACCGAAACTTATCAACCCACACCCAAACTCATATATACATTACATATATTATTTCAAATCTAGGGCATTAAAATTCAATAAACATTTGCTTTTAC
>JABUQX010011489.1:27500-29083 GCA_015478945.1 Trachelipus rathkii | reverse complement strand
CTGATTTACTGCTTAGGGTATGTAAAAACGTGCACAAGTTTTTTAAGTTATAAACATGAAAAGAATAAAATAGTAAAAACAAAAATGATTTAAACAAAATAAAATAAAAATAAATAAAAGTTTTGTGTTATGTTATACAAAATATGACTTGAATCAATAGATCAATAGATCATAGATGGGGGGGGAGGGTGGGATGGGTGGTTTGATTTACTGATTTACTGCTTTAGAGTGTAAAAATGTAAATTTTTTTACGTTATAAACATAAAAAGGAATAAAAGTTTTGTGTTATGTTATACAAAATATGACTTGAGTCAATAGATCAATAGATCAATAGATCAATAGATCATGGATGGGCGGAAGGGGTAGGGTGGGTGGCTTGAATTACTGATTTACTGCTTTAGGTGTGTAAAAACGAAATTTTTTTAATGTTTTTTTTCTGAAGGTTCTGAAACCATTATATTCGAGATCTACAGACTTGATAACTATATATCAAGATACCTGCATTGTTGTTATACGAATGTTTACTACCTCGACACCGCACCGGAGCTAGCACCGGTGCCGGTACTGACTCAGACTCCTCTGACTCAGACTCCTTCTCCGACTCCTTCCTTCTGACACCGACACCGAGTCCTTTCTCCACTTCTCTTATGCTTTCCGTTCATTTTTTCTGGGGACACCCCGGGGGGTCCCCAGACACCCTTTACGAACTTATAACCATCATATTCGAGATCTACGGGTTTGATAACATATATAAGGATACAAATATTGTATTATTATACAAATATTTACTAACTCGGTACCGCACTGGAGCCAGCACCGGTGCCGGTTCCGGATCCGAATACGGAACCGAATCCTACTTACTCATTCCTCCTCTATACCATCTCCAAATAACCTTCTACCATAATTTCTTATTTTTAGGGGGCGACACACCCCCTACCCTCCGGTAAGGTGCGCGGATACGTAACCTCGGCTACGACGAGGATGACTTATAAGAAGAGTGTATACCAAGTTCAACGTTCAATATTCAATGTTTTGGGGGTCCGCATCCATCTCTGGGGGTCTACGGTCATGTCACTTCGTCTACAACGAGGATACCTTATATGAAGGGTGTATACCAAGTTTCATCGTTCTACTTCAATATTCAATGTTTGGGGGCTAGTATTCCCCCATGGTGGGGTGTACGGTCATTTAACTTCGGCTGCACCGTGGATACCTTATATGAAGGGTGTGTACCGAGTTTCAGCCTTCTACGTCAATATCTAATGTTTATGGGCCAGCATCCGGGGGTGCACGGCCATGTAACCTCGTCTACAATGAGGATACCTTATATGAAGGGTGTATACCGAGTTTCATCCTTCTACGTCAATATTCAATGTTTGGGGGTCAGCATCCCCCACGGAGGATGCATGGTCATGTAACCTCATCTACAACGAGGATACCTTATATGAAGGGTGTATACCGAGTTTCAGTCTTCTACGTCAATATTCAATGATTGGAGCCAGCATCCTTTACGGGGAATGATTGGTTATGTAACCTCGTCACAACGAGGATACCTTTTATATGAAGGTGCATATCAAGTTTCA
>JABUQX010011489.1:0-5000 GCA_015478945.1 Trachelipus rathkii | reverse complement strand
ATACTCCCACTCCCCTTCTACATTTACAACATTCTCTTCTTCCTCTGGTAAAATATCACGGACTCTTTCTACAAAAACCATTTTCACTTTATCCTCCTTTAATCTCTGCACTGCTATCCGCTCTCTCGTTACCATCTTCGCTGGTAACGGGGTTTTTAGATTTAATATCCCTACCACCAAACGATGGTCCGAATCAAACGACACTGATGGTATACCTTTCAAGTCTCTTACCACCTTCCTGTTGTTAATTAGTATAAGGTCAATCACTGACTTATCCATGTAATCCTCAACAATACTATTCCACCTGTACCAGGTCATTTATGCGAGTCGTTATACGCAAAGTATGTATTCATCACTGCCAACCTATTGCTTACATCAAAATCCAACAACCTCTCCCCCTTCGCGTTTCTTTCTCCTATTCCAAACGCCCCATTGCTATCTCGGTACCTATTCTCTCCCTTCCTAAGTGCGCATTCAAGTCCCCCATGACAATTTTCACTTCAGTATTCATTCTATCATACACATTTTGCAACTGTTCAAAAAAAACATTCTTTTCTTCCTGTGGTCTTCCTTGATGTGGTGCATAGACCTGTATTATGCCCACACGTCTCCTTTTCAGCCTCAGTGCTATTGCAATTATTCTTTCATTTTTAAAGACTTTGTCCTCTACTCTGTCTGCCAAATCCGGGGTCAGGAACAATGCCACCCCATACTTTCTCTCCTCATCTCTCCCTTTGTATATCAGTTGGTAATCATCATGTATTTTCCCCCTCCCCTCACCCTTCATCCTCGTCTCGCAGAAACCAAGAACATCCAGTGTCCTCTCCTCCATCATACCCACAACCTCCTCCTCCTTTTCCTCCATTGTACTAGCATTAATAGTTCCTATACGGAACTTATCCCTGTGTAGTCGAGTTCGTAGTCCATTTTCATGCCTTGTCAACAACCGAAAAGATCCGTCCTGGTTCCGAGGCATCACAAGCGCGTCTTGAGCTACAACAATCCACCGCCGGCTGGCTAGGCATGTCACGGCTTCTTTTTCTGTACTGGTATTTAGTCTCCTCCCGGACATGTATAGCCCCCTAATTGGGTTACAGAGCTCTCTCCACAGTCTCCAGGCACCTGTCCGGTCAAATTAAGCCACAGCACCACTACAAGGTAACCAGCCCATTATCATGGTAGATGGAGCTCCATGATCGCCGTGGATATATATATATATATATATATATATATAATTATATATATATATATATATATATATATATATATATATATATATATATATATATATATATATATATCTTTCTTGAATAAAAGGGAATAGAATATTATCTATCGTTGATAGCAATTTCAAAATATAGAAAAATATGTTTGAATTATTCTAAAATTAATTATTCCCTTTCTCTCTTGGCAAAATGATCAATATCTTATTCATTTATATTGTGAAGCTATGATGAACACTTATTAATTAAAGCCATATCCGTTAGTCTTTCCTGGCCTGTAGAATTGAGAAAGTGTGCTTTGAGCCTTTTCAAGAGTATAGAAATATCTTGGAGTGTATTCTGTGAGTGAGATGGATCCTAAAATCCTTAACAATCCCAATCGGGACTGTATTTAAGATCAATTTACTTAAATATTTCGTAAAATCTTTATACATATCAATGGAATCATTTTAATAAGATTGGTAAGCGCAGGTATGGATCTATGATTCACGAACTTTCTCTCAATCTGGTTTGAAAATTCATCAAGAAAAGGAACTTCAATATCTTGATGTCTTTTCATTTTATATTTATTCTGGGACGCGACATTCTCGTTTATTCATTAACAATAGAAAGCAGTATTATTGCAACTTTCAAATTGATTGAAAATTTTTCATCGATGTCTTGCGCGAAAATCTTTCAAAACTAGCATAAAATTTTTAATATGATAAACAGTAGTTGCTGTCACTAACTATGAAGACTGTTGGGAGAGAGAGAGAGAGAGAGAGACGAGAGAGAGAGGAGAGAGGAGAGAAGAGGAGAGGGAGAGAGATGAGAGAGAGATGCATATTGGAGAGAGAGAAGAGAGAGAGAGGAGAGAGAGAGAGAGAGAGAGAGAGAGAGAGAGAGAGTACATAATTGACAAGTGACGGAGAATAAAGTTGAAACCACAATTAAACTTATAATCTACTAGCTCTTCATTACAGATTTCAAAAGATTTAAGGCTTATGAAGAAGATTCAATATCTTGATCCGTCTCAAACTCCTCTAAAGTTTCAATTTGCTTTAAAAAACTTCTTTAATTTTTACAATCCATCGTAACTTTCCACCCACCTTGTTTCATACACAATCGTGTTAGCTTTGCCAATTTTGTATCAGAAAATCTTTCCTATTTTCTTTTATTAAAATAGGTGTTCACCTTATTAAAATAGGTGTTCACCTTATATAAGTGGGTCCAGTTGTTTTCACTGTGCAGATAAAGTTTCTAATATGTTTTGCATTCTACATGAATGTAAACAGCTATGAACAAACATACAATGTCGTTGCATATTATCAACAGTTTGAGCACATCTAAATCTTTTCTTCATCGCTGCTGTATCATCACATCGTTGACCAATCGGATTATATTTCAACCTTCGTAGTTTTGCTTCTTAAAAAATCTTCAAGAACCATAAATATGTTTTCCTAATTTCTATTAATATGTATTCTTAAATTGCTTTTATTATAAATTAATTAAAATGAAAAAAAACGTCATCAAAATTTTTGATAGTGTAAATAATTTCGGGGATGGGGTGCTCAGACCCCATAAACACCCCCTGGCTACGGTCTTGTACACACACACACCCCTACATACTCACACACAAACACTTTATAAACGACTCTTAAGATAGTAATATATAAGAACCACAAAAAAGTCAGCTTTGGATGGGCATGGTTAAAGAGGGAATGAGATGAGTTATGATAATAAAAATGACACCAGCTATATATATAGTATATATATATATATATTATAATATATATATATATATATATATATATATATATATTATATATATTATATATATATATATATTAAAGAGATAAACACCATCACTCACGGGCAGAGCAATAATCCAGGAGGAGCTGTACTCTTTTAACGTCCCAGCAGGACGAAGCCAAGCCCAAGGACAGAATAGCTCACATTCTCCCACCCGAACAGTTGCGAACCTATTATATATATATATATATCATATATATATATATATATATATATTATATATAATATTATATATATAATATATAATATATATATATATACCGTATATATATATAATATATATATATATATATATATAATATATATATATATATTATATTAATATATATATATATATATATATTATATAATATATATATAATATACCGTATATATATAAATATATATATATATATATCATATATATATATATACACATATACTATATACATATAACTGCAGCATTAACAAATATATTATATATATATATATATAATATATATATATAATATATTATATATAAATATATATATAATATATATATATATTTATGTATATATTATATATATATATATATATATATATATATATATATATAGTATAATAATATATATATATATATATATATATATATATATATAATAACATTTGTATTGATAAAAAAAAGAAAAGTTCAATGCTTATGGATATTGCATATAAAAAGAAGAATAGTTATAAATTTCTAAATATTTAGAAAAAATAAATGTTTTCTTGAGGTAGAGAAATTTATATTATTTAAATTTATATTATTTAACATAATTATTCTATTTTAAAGGTTATTTTATTATTTCACAGATTTTTTCTTAATTTTATTGTTCTTGTTTTTTTTTTTTTGTTTTTTTTTTATGCATGATATTTTTGCCGCTTATTCACATACACACAGACAACATTTAGAATTTGCTTTAACTAATACTTTTCATTTATAGAAGTTTTCATATTGCTATCCATGGTTTAAAGCAACGGTTTCCAAACCACGCCCCCCCGGGCCAAGACCGGCCCGCGAGTGGCATCAATATGGCCCGAAGTAGAAAGCACTGGTTTTATCTTTAAGACCCTTTTAATTAAATTAAACACTCACAATTAAACACACTGTAAGAAACTATAGACACAAAGAACAAAGTAGTCTCACTATATTTCACTTTTCAGATCACACTGGCCGCTCCGAATTCAAACTTTGGTAGGATGACCTACCTAGGTCTTGGCCCTTGGGATTTAGTGGAGTAATCAGTTTGACCCTTGGGACTTAGTGGAGGAGTCACTGTGACCTTTAGGCTAAAAAGGTTTAGAGACCCCTGGTTTAAAGATATAGTTGAAAAACTTGAAATACTTCAGACATTTTATCTGTCTTTAATAACAATAAAATACTTACTTTATGATTAAGATTTTTAAACTTACAGAAATGTTCTACGAAAGTATTTGTGACATTTCTTTATTAGTAGATTTAATTGAATGAGTCACAGGAGATTTTACTCTCCATCAGCGGGATTCGAACATTGGACACCGCGTCGCAGCGTTAACAATGACCGGATGCTCTAACCACTAGGCCATCCACGTCCCCAAAAAAGAACGCTTCAAGCGTAGTTTTTAATATAGTGATCTTCCTAGTAACATTTTATAATTTTTTCCTTTTTTCTTTTATCCGGAAAAGTTGCATAAAAAAATTCTGCCAGTAATTTGGATTTATTATTCTTTTTTAAATTATATTTTATTTACTAATAAGGCATTCTGTAAAAAATTTTTGCCTTTTCAATTTATTAATACATATGATAATTGTAACAATTATTATTATTATTATTATTATTATTATTATTATTATTATTATTATTATTATTATTATTATTATTATTATTATTATTATTATTATTATTATCATTATCATTATCATTATCATTATCATTATAATTATTATTATTATTTTATTATTATATTATTATTATATTATTATTATAGTAGTAGTAATAATAATGG
>JABUQX010011488.1:0-2500 GCA_015478945.1 Trachelipus rathkii | reverse complement strand
ATATATATATATATATATATATATATATATATATATATATATATATATATGGACAATGTTCCTAAGTGTATTTAAAGAGGAAATGGGATTTTTAGACTTTGATTTGAGGGATTTTTTACCATTTTCTCAATTTTCCCATTAAATAAAAGTTGTATTATTTTATGTTAAGGTTAAAAAGTTTAATCTATAGTTATATTTACGTTATATATATATATATATATATATATATATATATATATATATATATATATAGACAACTTAAGTTGTTACACGGCACCGCTCGCGCGCAGCGCGCATTTAGAGCGAGCGCTTCAACCAGCGGTCTGCCATGAATGTACGCCAACCTGCTGTGCATCTACCCTATGGTATTGTTTAGTTTAAGTTTTCATTTAACTCGATAAATACCTAATAAAAAAATAATTTAACTACAAGATAAAATAATTTTGAAAATGAAAAAAAAAACTCATTTAAGACATAATAAAAAGTACACAAAATCGACTTTGAAACAAAAATTTTAGTTTAAAATAAGGAAAATCTCTTATTTCCGACTTTTCCCTCGGATCATAAAATGCACTTCTTAGTTTTATCCATTTAGGAATATATATATATATATATATATATATATATATATATATATATATATATATATATATATATATATATATATATATATATATATATATTTATAGAAACGCTTTACAAAGATATATATATATATGCTACTATATAACTATATATATATAGTAGCATCTATGATACATAAATAGATGTTCTAGGGTCGAGAAATGATTTTTTTTTTTTACCTGTTCTAGGGACGGCGAAAATTAGGTTAGGTTAGGTCCAGGTCAGGTGGTCAGGAAAAAATTCATTTCGACCCTAAAACCTCTATTATGTATCATAGGAGTTCTAATGAAATTTTTTTGATCAGGCTCCCGTTTACGTGTGGGCGTTAAGTAACTTTACCATATATATATATATATATATATATATATATATATATATATATATATATATATATATATATATATATATATATATATATATATATATATATATATATATATATATATATATATATATATATATATATATATATATATGGATGGAAGGTACACAGCTAAAAGAGACCAGCAGATTCAAATATCTAGGAGTAATATTCAATGAGAAAGGATGGATAGATTCAGAACTGAAGGAAAGAATAACGAAATATTCAAAGAATGTGGGAATGTTGTACCCATTGATGATGCAGAGAGGAGTGCCAGTAGAGGTAAAAGTGACTATATATACAACTATCCTACGACCAATATTACTATACGGGTCGAATGTTGGGTACTTAACACGATGCAGAAGAGTAAAATAGAAGCTGCGGAAATGCGAGTGTTAAGATTAATAAGAGGAGTAACGCTGAGGGACAGAGTTAGGAGTGACGCAATAAGAGAAAGAAGAGCTCGGAGTCCGCCCAATAATGGAATGTATTGAAAGAAACCAGCTAAGATGGTTCGGTCATGTGCAGAGAATGGAGGACTTTAGATACCCCCGAAGACTATTTAATTGGAGACCTATCGGAACGAGACCAGTGGGAAGACCAAGAAAACGATGGAAGGATGCTGTGGAAGAAGCAATTACGTCGAGGGGAGAAACGATGGAGAATGTGGAAAGGACGGCACTATTTGAAGACCGGGACGTCTGGAGGGATTTCTGGAGGAGCAACACTTGACAGGATCTACCTAACAAGATGGATGGTGAGAAGGTGAGAAGAAGATTATTATTATTATTATTATTATCATTATTATTATTATTATTAATTATCATCAATCCATATCTCAAAACTACAAGAGCCACAAGGAAGGAATACATTGCTGGAATGCTGGTCCAATTTTAGGGCGGAAAATGTAAAAAAAAAAAAAAAAAAAAAAAAAAAAAAAAAAATATATCTCAAAAACTACAATAGCTACAGCGAAAAGGAATGCATTTTTGGAATCCTGGTAAAATTTTACATAGGAAAATGTAAAAAAAATAAAAAAATAAAAAATATTATTGTTAATAATTATAGTAATATGATTAAAGAGCCTATTTAGAGACCTTTTATTGGTTACTCGTTAAAATAAATAGACTTTCTATTAAATTTTGCTTTTTTCTTTTACTAAAGAATACCCCAAGGGTATACCGCACCGATGGCAGGAGTCGGGGTCTCTCGGCCTTCCGGGGAACTACGGGGTAGGACTAATTCCCCCCCTCCGGGGAGGGTCTCCGGAACCCCCGCTCTTTGGTATTTGGGTGTCGCGGGGGTTTCCTCCGCCCCTCCCACGGGGTATGGAAAACGTCCCCCTGTGTTCCCCGTCGTCTCGAGCCCCTACATTGCCGTGTAATACCTTTACAAATAGTATATATATATATATATACAATGTCCCCTTGCTCCTAAAAAAAAAAGCCAATATTTATTTTATTTATTTATTTATTATTTCTTTTTTTTACATTTTTCTAACACTAAAATTTTACA